>JACCIE010000399.1:0-13897 GCA_018906755.1 Sycophaga agraensis
ACCGTCTTGCGTGCGCGTCGTTGTGTTCCGGTAGAACAGCTCGATTTGGGAGGTATCGACCGAATTGACCCGATCACCATGGGCCTCCTCGATCACCCAAAATTCGGCGAGCTGTTGTGTCAAGTTCGATAAGTGGCAGGACGCAGTGGAATTTTGGGAAGAGTCTGGCAATCCGCCGACTACAACCCACCCCAACCGCGTCTTCTGCAGGAAAAGGTCGCAATTCTCGCGGGAAAGGTCGATCTGACCGATGGAGAATAAGGATGCCGTCGCACCCGCTCCAATCAGCATATCGACACTTCGCGGAAGATGGAACTGCGGATCCGCGAGTTTTAGATTCGGGGGTATATGAATACGCTCCCGTGGGAATGGTTCGTCCGGAACTGATCCCGTGATCTTGGGGACCGTCAAAAACGTCAACGACTTCTCGTAATCGCTATGCAAAGAGTGAATAGTCGCATCGATCAGGCTACGAGAGGTTGTGTAGCCATTGAGTCGATTGCTCCTATCACCGTTTCGCATGCGCGCATGGGATTTTTTAATTTCCGCGCGAATTTCCTCCGTCATGAAGTGGGCAGTGGCGCACGTGTCCAATAAGACACGCGCTGTCAGAAAACCATCTGACAGAGGATTTTACCTTCACCACCGCGCTCATCATCAATTGGGAAGGATTCGTGATAGCGGATAGGACGAGCTCTGATCGAGCTAGTCATGCTGGCGGAGGTGCTGAATTTTCAGCGGTGGTGGTCCTCCCGCCCGAGCGTTTTGGATTTCGGCTGGACCGATGTTGTGGCCCTGCCGGATGAAGCAGGCTGTTATGCTTCTTTGAGCAAGTGCGGCAAGCTCTGAAGGTGCAATTGCCCTCGTGAAAGACGAGGCAATTGTGACAAACCTTCATGGCTTTCACAATCTCCCATCGCTCCTGAACACCCATCGCTCGAAAAGCTTCGCAGCGATAAAGGGGGTGGCCAGATTGTTGGCAAGCGGAGCAAATGCGAGAGGGAGCCGACGAAGTCACCAAAACGCGCGCTGTGCCCTCGCCGCGACGGGATTTCGCAGGTCCGCTGACCTTATCGGTGGCCTTTCGTTTGGTGACCTCACCAGCTCTGCTCTTTTCTTCGGTCTTTTTTAGGCAACAGACCGACTCGGAGATGAAGGCGTAAAATTCCTCCAAGCTCGGCATGCGCTTGAAGCCGGTCTGTTTGTCCCAGACCTTGCTTAATTCGGGCGGAAGCGCTTGCTCCAGGATGTTGATGATGATATCCTCGCCCGGATGGATATCTAGGAGCTTCAGCATTTCGAGATGCTGAATCGTGTCAAATTGGAGCGCCGAGAGCTCCTTCGACCCGTGTCGGACTCGCGCGCCGAGACTCCTAAGAGCGTCGAGGTGGTTGGTCGCGAGTTCGCGCTTCTTCTCGTAGGCTGAGACGATGATGTCCCAGGCCTTTCGATAGTTCGCGGCCGTAATACTGAGATGGCCGATGTGCCGGCTCGCATCTCCGTCTAAGGAGTTTCGCAGATACGTCAATTTCACGACATCATCGATATCGGATCGAGAGTCGATCATTGAAAGGAAGCTACCTTTGTAGCTTAGCCATTGGCTCGAATCTCCCGAAAAACGTGGGAGCTTGGCATTAGGGAGATTAAGCGCACGCTGGGTCTCTGCAAGGGTGGAATTACCGAATACCCGCACGGGGGTGTCATCGGAGGTAGTCGCATTTGCGACCACCAAGTCCTTTACGAGTGCGGTCGCCTCGTAATAATGATCGCGCACTTCGTTTAATAGGGCCAGATTCTCGTGATCTGGCCGCAACAGCGCGAGCTCATCGTGGAGCTCCTCGTAAGCATAGAGGAGCGTCGTGGCCCGGTCCAAGCGGGACTGGGCGTTGGCATGGGTCAATTGACCCGCGAGAAGTCCGCTGTAAAGGGGCTCGATGTGCTCCTTTACTGCGGTGAACTTCTGGCAAATAGCGCGAATTCTCGCTTCCTGGCGAGCCATGGCTGATAGGGCTAGCTACAGGACTGGTGACTCGAGGTCACCAATCTGGGATTGCAGCTAGAATTTAAGTGATTCTAAATTGGGCGCAAGCAAGATTCTAAAGGAAAATAAACCAAACGCGAACAAGTGCAAATAAATTAAACGACCGAGGCAATTTGCTAAATGGATACTTGCGCCCCCGCGATGGCCGAGCACAATCCCGGGAATGAGGATGGCCGCCACCCCCCTCGAACTAAATTTATGAAGGCCTCGTATTTGTCAAAAAAAATGAATAAATAAATTTGTATGACCGCGAGCAGCACTAATCCGAATTTACACGGAATTAAAGGTTGGTGCAGCGGTGGGATTGCCGCGAACACCTATCGACGCGAAGATCGCTGTCGACGCCAAATGGTATGTCGACGAATTTAATCGTCGACGCAAGGGGCAATTTCTAAATTAAATACGGTCGTCGTCTTACTAGACGACGATACTGGCGCAAAATGATGTGCTCGTATGCACAAGTGTAAAACGCACGTCACGCCGCCGAGCGGACAGAGTCGCACCGCCTAGCCTTAATTACGCATGCGCCAAGTGGTGCAGTATCGACGAAGTCGATCCGCGCGCCACGCGGTGCGTTACCGACGCCGCCGATCCGCGCGTCACGCCGCCTAACGGCCGGCTTGCGCGTCGCGCTGCCTAAAAATCGGCGCGCGCACTCGCCGACGGAGCCGATCCGCGCGCCGCGCCGCCGGAAATTTGAAATAGCGCGCTCGCCACGTGGTCCGCACGTCGCGCCGCCTAACGGTCGGAAATGGAAATATGCGCGCTCGCCACGTGGGTTTTACTCTAACCTAAAAATGACCACGTGCTCGGGTTCTTAATCTAACCTAAAAATGACCACGTGCTCGGATTTAATCTAACCTAAAAATGACCACGTGCTCGGATTTAATCTAACCTAAAAATGAACACGTGGTCGGCCGGAAGGACCTCCCACGCACTTGAGGTTAATAAATATTGAAGGGGTCGGCGCGTGATTTTAATAATGACGTACGCGGGCGATTAAACGGAGGATACAAAACACTGGGGAGGGGCACTCGCGAGAAAATAATACGCGACCGATGAGGAGGCAGACCTCTTTTTAAGGGAAATAAAATGCGAAAATGGTCGAATGACCAAACAAACAAAAAACCACTTAGCTTTGGCCTCAGTGGTGGAGCTGCAGACGATGATGGATGAGGCCGGAGACGATGGCAGACAAACCTCCCTGTGAGCCGGCGGCCTCGTCACAGCAGGCGTGGAACCCAGCGGCGCTCGGCGCACGCACCGCCGGGAAAGCAGCCACGACGTCCTGGTTCCCCCAGCACCCTTCAAGGGAACGCCGTGGCTCGCCGGTCCTCCGCAAGGCGTCCCCAGCGGAAGGACGCACGGCCTCCGAGGTTGAAACCTCACCACTTCCACTGAACGGGAGGAAATCCCGAAACCGGCGGGGGAGATATCGTTAGATCACCTCCACCCGCGTCCGCCGCAGCGCGGGGGCCGATCGCGCGCGCGACGAACCAGCCCCGGGTTTTCTCTACGGGACCCGCCGGTGTCCGGAGAGACTCCCACGAGGCAAACGAGAGAGAGAGAGAGAGAGAAAGAAAAAAGTAAAGAAATAGTGAGAGTCGCGAGGCGACCTCACAGGAGGCACCAAAATGTACGGTCGGGCAGCTTAGCCTCTGGCTAAACTCCCGCTATTCAGGTTAAGGAGATGGAAAGGGAGAGGAAAAATAAATTATACACAATTGAGCCAAATAAACAATGTATTTGGCTCGTTAGGGGAGGAAAAACCGTCCGTAGACGGAAAAAACCTCCCCTGAAAAGTACAAAGAAAAAGGGATAGGGCGCTTGAAGCGCGACAGTAATACGCCCTCGCAGGGCAACTTACTTGCGGTAGAAAAGGCCGCGCGTCGATCGGCCCGCGGCGAATTCGCGCGAACGCGCCGATACCGGAGCCCGGTCGCGAGCGCGGTAAATCTCTGGCAACCCGTCGACGGAGATCTCAAGCTCCCTTCGGTGACGGCTGTCGGAGACTTCCTTTCGAGGTTCGGACGAGGTAAAAAGGGCAAAAACAGCGATTGGCGGCCTTTAATGCGTGCTGCTTCCAAGCACGCCAAAGCTGAACTGAACTGCACGGAGGACGCCGACACGCGCGCGCGCCCTCTCGAAACCGTAGCGAATACGCGTGTGACTCGCTGTTACAGTAAAGAGACCGCGGCGTGGTCACCGACGCCGTGGACTCATAGAGTCTCTCTCTCTCTTCTTCTCGAGACCAGCCGGCACACACGCACGGCTGTACAGAGGACCTGGAACATACATCATTCCTTTCTCTCATCCAGCGTTCTTCCCTGACAAAATATAGAGTTTATCAATTCTAGGGTTTTAGTCTAGCAATTGACTAGATGAGGACCTGGAACATACATCATTCTTTTCTCTCTCATACACCGTTCCTCCCTGACGAAATATACACATTTTATGAATTCTGATGTTTTAGGCTTGAAATTGACTAGATGAGGACCTGGAACATACATCATTCCTTTCTCTCATCCAGCGTTCTTCCCTGACAAAATATAGAGTTTATCAATTCTAGGGTTTTAGTCTAGCAATTGACTAGATGAGGACCTGGAACATACATCATTCTTTTCTCTCTAATCCATTGTCCCTCCCTAACGAAATATACACATTTTAAGAATTCTAGGGTTTTAGGATACATATTGACTAGATGAAGACATGTAACATAATTCATTCCATTCTCTCTCATCCACCGTTCCACCCTGACAAAATATAGAGTTTATCAATTCTAGGGTTTTAGTCTAGGAATTGACTAGATGAGGACCAGGAACATACATCATTCTTTTCTCTCTCATCCACCGTTCCTCCCTGACGAAATAAACACATTTTATGAATTCTGACGTTTTAGGCTTGAAATTGACTAGATGAGGACCTGGAACATGCATTATTCCTTTTTCTCTCATGCATTGTTCCACCATGACGAAATATATACTTTATGGATTCTTGGCTTTCAGGCTTGAATTTCACCAGATGAGGACATGGAACATACAGCATTCTTTTCTCTATAATCCATTGTCCCTCCCTAATGAAATATACACATTTTAAGAATTCTAGGATTTTAGGCTTGAAATTGACTAGATGAGGACCTGGAAAATGCATTACTCCTTTTTCTCTCATCCATCGTTCCTCCATGACGAAATACATATACTATGAATTTTTGGCTTTGAGGCTTGAATTTCACCAGATGAGGACATGGAACATACATGATTCCTTTCTCTCATCCAGCGTTCTTCCCTGACAAAATATAGAGTTTATCAATTCTAGGGTTTTATTCTAGGAATTGACTAGATGAGGACCTGGAACATACATCATTCATTTTTCTGTCGTCTATGGTTCCTCCTTGACAAAATATAAACACTTTATGGATTCTGACGCTTTAGGCTTGAAACTGACTAGTTGAGTACCTAGAAAATACATTACTCCTTTTTCTCTCATCCATCGTTCCTCCATGACGAAATATATACTTTATGAATTTTTGGCTTTCAGGCTTGAATTTGACCAGATGAGGACCTCGAACATACAGCATTCTTTTCTCTCTAATCCATTGTCCCTCCCTAACGAAATATACACATTTTAAGAATTCTAGGGTTTTAGGATACATATTGACTAGATGAAGACATGTAACATAATTCATTCCATTCTCTCTCATCCACCGTTCCACCCTGACGAAATATATATACTATGAATTCTTAGCTTTGAGGCTTGAATTTGACTAGATGAGGACCTGGAACATACATTATTCATTTTTCTCTCGTCTATGGTTCCTCCTTGACAAAATATATACTTTATGAATTCTTGGGTTTCAGACTTGAAATCGACTAGATGAGGACCTGGATGATACATTACTCCTTTTTCTGTTATATATGGTTACTCCCTCACGAAATATAGACTTTATGAATTCTGGGGTTTTAGGCTAGAAATTGACTAGATGAGGACCTGGAACATACATTATTCATTTTTCTCTCGTCTATCGTTCCTCCTTGACAAAATATAAGCACTTTAAGAATTGTGACGTTTTAGGCTTGAAATTGACTAGATGAGGACCTGGAACATGCATTGCTCCTTTTTCTCTCATCCATCGTTCCTCCATGACGAAATATATATACTATGAATTCTTAGCTTTGAGGCTTGAATTTGGCTAGATGAGGACCTGGAACATACATCATTCATTTTTGTCTCGTCTATGGTTCCTCCTTGACAAAATATAAACACTTATTGAATTCTGACGTTTTAGGCTTGAAATTGACTAGATGAGGACCTGGAACATGCATTACTCCTTTTTCTCTCATGCATTGTTCCACCATGTCGAAATATATACTTTATGAATTCTTGGCTTTCAGGCTTGAATTTCACCAGATGAGGACCTGGAACATACAGCATTCTTTTCTCTCTAATCCATTGTCACTCCCTAACGAAATATACACATTTTAAGAATTCTAGGGTTTTAGGATACATATTGACTAGATGAAGACACGTAACATAATTCATTCCATTCTCCCTCATCCACCGTTCTTCCCTGACGAAATATACACATTTTATGAATTCTTGGGTTTCAGGCTTGAATTTGACTAGATGAGGACCTGGAACATACATCATTCATTTTTCTCTCATCCACCGTTCCTCCCTGACGAAATATACACATTTTATGAATTCTGATGTTTTAGGCTTGAAATTGACTAGATGAGGACCTGGAACATGCATTACTACTTTTTCTGTCATCCATTGTTCCTCCATGACGAAATATATACTTTATGAATTCTTGGGTTTCAGGCTTGAAATTGACTAGATAAGGACCTGGAAAATGCATTACTCCTTTTTCTCTCATCCATCGTTCCTCCATGACGAAATATATATACTATGAATTCTTAGGTTTGAGGCTTGAATTTGACTAGATGAGGACCTGGAATATACATCATTCCTTTCTCTCATCCAGCGTTCTTCCCTGACAAAATATAGAGTTTATCAATTCTAGGGTTCTAGTCTAGGAATTGACTAGATGAGGACCTGCAACATGCATTACTCCTTTTTCTCTCATGCATTGTTCCACCATGACGAAATATACACATTTTATGAATTCTGACGTTTTAGGCTTGAAATTGACTAGATGAGGACCTGGAACATACATCATTCCTTTCTCTCATCGAGCGATCTTCCCTGACAAATTATAGAGTTTATCAATTCTAGGGTTTTAGTCTAGCAATTGACTAGATGAGGACCTGGAACATACATCATTCTTTTCTTTCTCATCCACCGTTCCTCCCAGACGAAATATACACATTTTATGAATTCTGACGTTTTAGGCTTGAAAATTGACTAGATGAGGACCTGGAACATACATCATTCCTTTCTCTCATCCAGCGTTCTTCCCTGACAAAATATAGAGTTTATCAATTCTAGGGTTTTAGTCTAGGAATTGACTAGATGAGGACCAGGAACATACATCATTCTTTTCTCTCTCATCCACCGTTCCTCCCTGACGAAATAAACACATTTTATGAATTCTGACGTTTTAGGCTTGAAATTGACTAGATGAGGACCTGGAACATGCATTATTCCTTTTTCTCTCATGCATTGTTCCACCATGACGAAATATATGCTTTATGAATTCTTGGCTTTCAGGCTTGAATTTCACCAGATGGGGACATGGAACATACATCATTCCTTTCTCTCATCCAGCGTTCTTCCCTGACAAAATATAGAGTTTATCAATTCTAGGGTTTTATTCTAGGAATTGACTAGATGAGGACCTGGAACATACATCATTCATTTTTCTGTCGTCTATGGTTCCTCCTTGACAAAATATAAACACTTTATGGATTCTGACGCTTTAGGCTTGAAACTGACTAGTTGAGTACCTGGAAAATACATTACTCCTTTTTCTCTCATCCATCGTTCCTCCATGACGAAATATATACTTTATGAATTTTTGGCTTTCAGGCTTGAATTTGACCAGATGAGGACCTCGAACATACAGCATTCTTTTCTCTCTAATCCATTGTCCCTCCCTAACGAAATATACACATTTTAAGAATTCTAGGGTTTTAGGATACATATTGACTAGATGAAGACATGTAACATAATTCATTCCATTCTCTCTCATCCACCGTTCCACCCTGACGAAATATATATACTATGAATTCTTAGCTTTGAGGCTTGAATTTGACTAGATGAGGACCTGGAACATACATTATTCATTTTTCTCTCGTCTATGGTTCCTCCTTGACAAAATATATACTTTATGAATTCTTGGGTTTCAGACTTGAAATCGACTAGATGAGGACCTGGATCATACATCATTCCTTTCTCTCATCCAGCGTTCTTCCCTGACAAAATATAGAGTTTATCAATTCTATGGTTTTAGTCTAGCAATTGACTAGATGAGGACCTGGAACATACATCATTCTTTTCTCTCTCATCCACCGTTCCTCCCTGACGAAATATACACATTTTATGAATTCTGACGTTTTAGGCTTGAAATTGACTAGATGAGGATGTACGGTCGGGCAGCTTAGCCTCTGGCTAAACTCCCGCTATTCAGGTTAAGGAGATGGAAAGGGAGAGGAAAAATAAATTATACACAATTGAGCCAAATAAACAATGTATTTGGCTCGTTAGGGGAGGAAAAACCGTCCGTAGACGGAAAAAACCTCCCCTGAAAAGTACAAAGAAAAAGGGATAGGGCGCTTGAAGCGCGACAGTAATACGCCCTCGCAGGGCAACTTACTTGCGGTAGAAAAGGCCGCGCGTCGATCGGCCCGCGGCGAATTCGCGCGAACGCGCCGATACCGGAGCCCGGTCGCGAGCGCGGTAAATCTCTGGCAACCCGTCGACGGAGATCTCAAGCTCCCTTCGGTGACGGCTGTCGGAGACTTCCTTTCGAGGTTCGGACGAGGTAAAAAGGGCAAAAACAGCGATTGGCGGCCTTTAATGCGTGCTGCTTCCAAGCACGCCAAAGCTGAACTGAACTGCACGGAGGACGCCGACACGCGCGCGCGCCCTCTCGAAACCGTAGCGAATACGCGTGTGACTCGCTGTTACAGTAAAGAGACCGCGGCGTGGTCACCGACGCCGTGGACTCATAGAGTCTCTCTCTCTCTTCTTCTCGAGACCAGCCGGCACACACGCACGGCTGTACATACTCCCCCCGTTGCGAGAGGGGAGCGAGCAACATAAACACACACCGCACAACGTCAAGTTCCACTGACACTGCACTTCCTGAACGTCCTTATCAGTGGACTCGATACTCGCTGATGCGGGGAAGCGGACACAATTGCGTGACATTACGCTTGAGGCTGCCGTGACCGGTCTGGACCGATACAACCCGCACCTCGCCATCGTCTCCGGGATGAACCTCAGAAACCCTGCCCAGTTTCCACTGCATACAGGGTTGATTTTTGTCGATGATGATCACGACGTCATCGACCTTGAGCTGAAAGGTGGTATCCAACCACCTCTGTCGCCGCTGCAGCTCGCTGAGATAATCGAGTTGCCAGCGCCTCCAGAAATCTTTGCCTCGCCCGGGTGATGAACCGCCATGAAGAAAGACGGCTCTCTGAAATAGGGAGCAAGTTTGACTCTGGCAACATATTAAGGGGTCTGCCTACTAATAAATGCGCGGGTGTTATCGCGAGGGGATCGTTCGGATCGGATGAAATCGGACAGAGCGGTCGTGAATTTAATATCGCCTCGATCTCGACGGCCAGCGTATTAAACTCTTCGAACGTGAGTAGCTGGTTTTTCACGACGCGCCGGAAATGGTGCTTGAACGACTTCACGGCGGCCTCCCATAATCCGCCAAAATGCGGAGAAAGGGGAGGGCTAAAGTGCCAATTGATCTTTCGTTCAAGAGCAAAAGACGAGACGGTTTGCTTGAACGAATCGGAAACGAACAGCGCGAACAGCTCCTTGAGCTGATTATTGGCTCCGACGAAATTCGTTCCGTTACCCGAATAGATATCCGAGGGGATGCCTCGGCGACCCATGAACCGGCGCAAGGCACCGAGAAATCCTTCGGTAGTCAGATCGCTGACTACTTCGATGTGTACGGCCTTCGTCGCCATACACACAAAGACGCAACCGTAGGCCTTTACGCTTGACCTATTACGGACCTTCTTCTCCTTAATCAGGATAGGACCGAAGTAGTCCACACCTGTACGCTCGAACGCCGGAGCCTCGCAGACTCTCGCGTCGGGTAAGTCGGCCATTTTGACCTGGACGGTCCGAGGTTTAAACCGAATGCACCGCGTGCATCGCCTAATGATCCGCCGCACCTGGTTTTTGCCGTCGTTCAACCAGAAGCGGTGCCGCAAAGCATAAAGGGTGCTTTGAATTCCGGCATGGAAATTGCGCTCGTGAGCATCAGAGATCAACAGATCTGTCACGTGATGCTTGGACGGTAAGATGATCGGGTATTTGGCCTCGCTAGGCATATTCGAGTGGCTTAGTCTGCCACCTACGCAAAGGAGTCCGCGATCATCTAAGACGTGATTGAGTGCAGCCAAACGACCCTGTTTAATTGGGTTTTCGAGCGATATAAGCGCGATCTCGTTGCTGTATTGTTCCTTCTGGATGATCTTGATGATCCGCACCTCAGCTTCTCTCAATTCCTCGACAGTCAACGAATCGCGTGGACCGTCTTCTCGGCGCGCCCGTGCACCAAATCTTAAGCACAGTGCAACAACACGCACCATCCGAGAATAGGAAGAAAAGCGAGTGAGGGGCGAATCACCCCTAATTTCGGTGATTAGACAAATTTTCGACTTTACTCCCGGGAGCGGCATGGGCGCAAGTTCCGGTTGACTTGGCCATGCGCTCGCTGGCTGAGATAACCAAGATGGTCCCGCGAACCATGTTCTATTGTTCACGAGCTCTGCGGGGAGTTGTCCCCTGGAGAGCGCATCGGCCGGGTTGTCCGCTGTCCTGACATGCCGCCATTCACGGCCCTCTGTCAGACCTTGGATCTCGGAAACGCGATTTGACTCGAAAACCTTAAGCTCACCGGGAGCTTTCCTCAGCCAATGCAGCACGATCATCGAATCCGACCAAAAAACGATCTCATCGATCTTGAAGTCAAATACGGAGATGGAATCGCGGTATAAACGCGCGAGGGTGAGGGCAGCACTCAATTCCAGTCGCGGTATAGTCATCTCCTTAATGGGAGCGACTCGGGATTTCGCGCACGCCAATTGAACGCGAATCCGTCCGTTTCGTGCGAAAGATCGGATGTACAAGCAAGCCCCGTAGCCTACCTTGCTTGCATCGCAGAAGCCATGGATCTCAATCCGCACGGGATTGCGAACGAGCAATTTCCGATCGACGAAAATCTCGCGCAAGCGGGCCAGCTGACCAGCGAATCGAGACCAGGCTGTGTGAAGCGCTAGGGGAACGGATTCGTCCCAACTGACCTTTGTTTTCCAGCACTCCTGCATGAAGGCCTTCGCGTGCAGGGTGACTGGACCTAGTAACCCCAGAGGGTCAAAGATTTTCGAGATCCTAGAGAGAATCGATCTCTTTGTGATTCTCTCCTGGGGATCGAACTCTAAGACGCGGTAGAGGATCGTGTCCTCCTTCGAATTCCACGCCGTACCTAAGGTTTTGAGCACAACGTTCTCGTTGACCGCGTGCTCAACGCCTAATTCGCGAATTTCGTTGTCGCGAATCGCTGGTCCGTGGTTCGATGCCCATTGCCTGATGTTGAAGCCACCGCGCCTTAGTAGAGCGATTGTCTCGTCCCTGATTTGTTTCAATCGTCGTACGTCATTCGCGCCAGTCAAGAGGTCGTCGACGTATAGGTCTCTCTTGAGTACCTGAGCCGCGAGTGGGAACTGTGACCCTTCGTCGTCCGCGAGCTGTTGCAATGTCCGAATGGCGAGGTAAGGGGCCGAAGACACGCCAAAAGTCACGGTGTTGAGTTGATACGTCTTCGTCTGTCCTTTATGGTACCAGAAAAGTCTCTGGTACTTTCTGTCATCTGGATGTAAGAGAATCTGGCGGTACATCTTCTCTATGTCGGCAGTCATGACGTAAGTGTATGTCCGGAAGCGTAGTAGGTGCTCGAAGAGCTTGTCCTGGATCGTAGGACCTACTAGCAGGTTTTGGTTCAGTGAAGTCCCCTTACTAGATTTGGCGGAGGCATCGAGCACGACACGGAGCTTAGTCGTCGCGCTCGACGACTTCATGACTGCGTGGTGAGGGAGATAATAGCCGTCGTCGCTCTCATCCTCCACCACCGTCATGTGTCCTAGGTCAAGGTACTCGCGCATTACCTTGCCGTATTCTGTCTCGAGGGATTTATTGGCTCGAAGCTTTCGCTGTGTCGTGATGAAGCGCTTATATGCTTGCGCTCGCGAGTCGCCGAGTTCACGCTCCTCTGTTTTGAAAGGGAGCCTAACTACATAGCGACCGTCTTGCGTGCGCGTCGTTGTGTTCCGGTAGAACAGCTCGATTTGGGAGGTATCGACCGAATTGACCCGATCACCATGGGCCTCCTCGATCACCCAAAAATTCGGCGAGCTGTTGTGTCAAGTTCGATAAGTGGCAGGACGCAGTGGAATTTTGGGAAGAGTCTGGCAATCCGCCGACTACAACCCACCCCAACCGCGTCTTCTGCAGGAAAAGGTCGCAATTCTCGCGGGAAAGGTCGATCTGACCGATGGAGAATAAGGATGCCGTCGCACCCGCTCCAATCAGCATATCGACACTCTTCGCGGAAGATGGAACTGCGGATCCGCGAGTTTTAGATTCGGGGGTATATGAATACGCTCCCGTGGGAATGGTTCGTCCGGAACTGATCCCGTGATCTTGGGGACCGTCAAAAACGTCAACGACTTCTCGTAATCGCTATGCAAAGAGTGAATAGTCGCATCGATCAGGCTACGAGAGGTTGTAGCCATTGAGTCGATTGCTCCTATCACCGTTTCGCATGCGCGCATGGGATTTTTTAATTTCCGCGCGAATTCCTCCGTCATGAAGTGGGCAGTGGCGCACGTGTCCAATAAGACACGCGCTGTCAGAAAACCATCTGACAGAGATTTTATCCTTCACCACCGCGCTCATCATCAATTGGGAAGGATTCGTGATAGCGGATAGGACGAGCTCTGATCGAGCTAGTCATGCTGGCGGAGGTGCTTGAATTTTCAGCGGTGGTGGTCCTCCCGCCCGAGCGTTTTGGATTTCGGCTGGACCGATGGTTGTGGCCCTGCCGGATGAAGCAGGCTGTTATGCTTCTTTGAGCAAGTGCGGCAAGCTCTGAAGGTGCAATTGCCCTCGTGAAAGACGAGGCAATTGTGACAAACCTTCATGGCTTTCACAATCTCCCATCGCTCCTGAACACCCATCGCTCGAAAAGCTTCGCAGCGATAAAGGGGGTGGCCAGATTGTTGGCAAGCGGAGCAGATGCGAGAGGGAGCCGACGAAGTCACCAAAACGCGCGCTGTGCCCTCGCCGCGACGGGATTTCGCAGGTCCGCTGACCTTATCGGTGGCCTTTCGTTTGGTGACCTCACCAGCTCTGCTCTTTTCTTCGGTCTTTTTTAGGCAACAGACCGACTCGGAGATGAAGGCGTAAAATTCCTCCAAGCTCGGCATGCGCTTGAAGCCGGTCTGTTTGTCCCAGACCTTGCTTAATTCGGGCGGAAGCGCTTGCTCCAGGATGTTGATGATGATATCCTCGCCCGGATGGATATCTAGGAGCTTCAGCATTTCGAGATGCTGAATCGTGTCAAATTGGAGCGCCGAGAGCTCCTTCGACCCGTGTCGGACTCGCGCGCCGAGACTCCTAAGAGCGTCGAGGTGGTTGGTCGCGAGT
>JACCIE010000400.1:0-13776 GCA_018906755.1 Sycophaga agraensis
TTCCGCCTAGGGAGCGCCGCCGCCGCGGTCGCGTCCTGGGGAAGCCGGGCGTGGCCGAATCGTCACTTGGAGCTTCCGGCTCTCTCCCCACTCTCGCGGGGTCGCCCCATTCTCCCACCGTTCGGTTCGGATGGTTGGCGCCTCGCTCAGTGCGCCTCGATCTCTTCGATATTCTTCTCGCCTCAAGGGCAATAACCCCAGTCGCTGCAGTTCGCGTATCGAGATCGACTCTTCATTGTCTCGGGGCCGCGACTCGTACCCGTCCGCGTACGCTTCTCGCGGTTCTCATCGCGGTCCTTCTACTCTGTCGCTTCTACGGGGCGCGGGTTCATAGCGCGGGGCCGCGCATGCTACGCCGTCCTGCGGCCGCGGTTCGTACGGGCTCGGGTACGCTCCTCGCGCTTCCTCGCGGGGTTCTCCCGCTCGGTCGCTTCTACGGGCCGCCGGTTCATAGTACGGGGCCGTAAGCGCTACGCCGTCCCTAACGCGGCATATGTCGGCTCGCATCGAGTACGGCATTTGAGTCGCCTTGTAAGTCTCGGACTGTTCGTAGGCGAGCAAGGCCCATCGGTTGCGCGGAGCTTCCTACGGCCCCGACGGAGGAGCGGCGTAACGTCGAGCCGCCCGCCCATCTTCGAACCTTGGATTCTCCAGAGCGCGTGGCCTCCAGTGGCCTTGACCGGTATTCCTCGGGTGGCTAGTCCGCACGGTGGGGAGTTTCGGTAGGTCGGGCGCAACGCGTGGTCTCTCCACCGTAGTTTCCCCCTCCGTGCTCCTCTGGGCTGTCGGCGTCCGCGCGGTCCTCCGGCAGGAGGGCCGTCGCGGCGTTGCCATACAAACTGCGTGGCGACGCATCATGGCGTCGCGCGTTCTCTTCTCGCGGTCCCACTCCTGCGTCGCTCGGAGCCGCGCTCCCCTCTCCCAGCCCCTCGCGCGCCTCAAACCGTCGGGGAATAGCGCCTTGCGGCAGCCGGGCGTCCCTCTACTCGCCCCTGGCCGCGTGATTCGGCCTAGCACTTGGAGCGGCCGTCGTTGCGACTCCCGGGCTATCGGGCCGCGGGACTATAGGAGAAGCATCGGGAGTCGGTACGTGCTCATAAGGGATTAGCCTCCGGAGGTGCCACAGGGCCGTGTACATGGGTAACGCCATCGTCGAGAGCGTTCGGGCATCTTCTTTTCCTTCGAAATATTTAAGAGTTTGTTTGCAGTACAGGAATATCGAGAACAAATGTCGGCAGCTCTGTCAAAGCACGATGTGGCAGCCTATTTCTGTTTATGTACCAGTTGGCAAAATAGAGTAGAATCCATGGGTTAGCCTTGATATTTGGGTTTTCTTTTCGGAAATATTCACGAGATTATCTGCAGTACAAGAATATCGAGGAGAAACGTCGGAAGCTCCCGTCAATGCACGATATTGTATCCTATTTCTGTTTATGTGCCTTTGCTTGCATGGCAAAATAGAGTAGAATCCATGGGATAGATTTGAAATTTGGATTCTCATATCGGATATATTCAAGAGTTTATCTGCAGTATAACTATATCGAGGATCCCAAACGTCGGCAGCTCCCGTCAATGCATGATGTGGCAGCCTCTTTCTGTTGATGCGCCTTCGTTTGCCTAGCAAAATAGAGTAGGATCCATGGGTCACCTTGGAAATTTGAGTTTTATTTTCTGAAATATTCACGAGTTTATCTGCTAGAGAGGAATATCGACGACCAAACGTCGGCTGCTCTCTTCGATGCACGATGTGCAGCCTATTTCTGTTTAAACGATTAACATGTGTTTATATTCATTTAGTTTAATTGCTAATGTAAATATATATCTGTATATACATATTCCCCCGTATCATTATCTATTTTAATAAATTTGCATGTTTGAATGTAATTTTGTGTGACATTTAGAACAACTCATTATGTTCTTTTGTACGTTTATTGAATTTTTGCGATGCATTATTTTTCCGCTTCACCTCATGCGACCAGTTTAGATTCGATTCACTCATAATACTTTAAATGTAGTAATATTAGTCCTCTAGAATTAGTTTAAAGCACTGCCAAAATTATACATTTGTCGTTGTAAAATTCTCTACTATTTTATGTGCAGAAAAGGAGCTATGAGGTGATTGAGTCAAAGTTTAATGACGGGTCTTATAAACTGTCTAATATTAATTTATTATATTTCAATTCTCGTCACATATATTTATTGTTGGATTAAATGAGTGGAGAACACTGAATTTATGCACAAACTATAATATTTATTAATACATATATGTATATGTACAGTTAAATATAAATAGTAAACAATAAGTACAATTATCGCTTAATGAAATGATTACTAATATAAAGTGAGCTAGACAGAGAGAATGTTCACTCGTCAGCGATCCCTTTGGAAGTGAGGGCTGGATGCCGCTCTGCTGGGGAGTATCGGCGTTCAAGCGGGTGCAATAAACCTTTAGCCAGGTAGCTGTCCTTTTTCCGTATTATTATAACACGCAGATGTTAATATGGGCGTGCATCGTTGCATTATTCTCAACACCCTTCCTCAACGCTGTGCATGCATCAATGCTTTAATCATAAATTAAACCAGATATTTTTGCCAAGTTTCTTAATTTAATTTTTCCTAAAGGCTTCGTTAGCATATCTGCGATCATATCTGAAGTAGGACAATATATATATTCCATTATCTGCTTATCTCTTATATCTTTAATAAAATGATATTTTGTATCGATATGTTTTGTTCTATGGTTAAACCTTTTGTGGTCTAAGAGTTTCAAACAGCTCTGATTGTCTTTGAAGATCAAAGTTTTTCCTTGATTTTTTCCTGTGAAGTCCTCGATTAAGCGACGGATCCATATACACTCTTGAGTTGCTTCAGCGAGGGCAATGTATTCAGCTTCTGTTGATGATATAGAAACACATGGTTGTTTTCTACACGTCCAACTTATCGAAGATCCATAGTATTGAAAAATAAAACCGCTGTTTGACTTTCTGTCAATACGATTTTCCGCCCAGTCCGCATCTGCATAGCCAATTAGTGAAGGAGCCGCGCCTTCTTTTCCTAACTGTAATTCTGCATTACTTGTCCCATACAGGTACCTGGCGACCCTTTTTACTTCATTCCAGTCTGTTGTGGTTGGATTTTGGTTATGCTGGCTTAAAATTGTTATGCTTGCAGCGATATCCGGACGAGTGTTTACAGCAATATATAGTAATGCGCCGATAAGCTGCTGGTAACGCTTACTTTCAGGCATCACTGTTTCCTCTTTTCTTGATTTTATATAGCCTTGATCAAGAGGAATATTTGAGGCTTTGGCATCCTGCAATCCAAATCTATTAAGAATTTTTTGAATGTATTTTTCTTGTTTAATAAAGAAAATTCCATTATTGGTCCTTCTGATTTCGATGCCTAGATAAAAATTAAGGTGTCCAAGATCCTTGAGCTGAAACTTTGTTCTTAAAAACTCTGCGGTCTGATCAATTTTATTTACGTTTTTTGCTGCAATTAAAAAATCATCGACGTAAATTATTAAATACATTTTTTCGCCGTTGTCATTTTTTATATACAGGCATAAATCGGCTTGGCTTTGCTTAAATTTAAATTTAATTAAAAGGTTATTTAAGCAATCATTCCAAATCTTTGCTGCTTGTTTAAGGCCACAAATTCCCTTCCTCAAGCGGCAAACCATATGTTGATTTCCTTGAGTGGCGTATCCATCGGGCTCTTTCATATATATAGTCTCCTTAAGTTCGCCATTGAGGAAGGCGGTTTTTGCGTCGAAATGCTTAATAAATAGGTTTTCCTGACCTGCTATTGTTAATAATGTCCGAAAAGTCGTCTGTTTTACAACAGGTGCGAAAACTTCATCGTAATCTTCGCCATATTTTTGAGAATAGCCGCAAGTTACAAGTCTGGCTTTGTATCTTTCTACTTCTCCATTAGCATTTCTTTTAATCTTGAATACCCACTTGCATTTTGTAACTTCTTTTCCGTATGGCTGCGGAACTATTTCCCATGTGCCGTTTTTGATGTGCGATTCGATTTCTTCATCCGTAGCTTTTTCCAGCAATCTTTATTTTCTCTTGATAATGCTTCTTTTGCATTTCTTGGCTCGAATTCTTCCTTCGTTAAATGTAAAGCGGCCATATACCTGTCTGGTGGCACGCCCCTATTAGACCTTTCCGAGCGCCGTGTGTCCATATGCTCGTTTTCGGCAGGTAGATTTTCTTCATAAATGCTATCTTCTTCAGCACTTGAATTTTGTTCGCTTGATGATACAACAGAGCTGTTATCTTCGTAGTTATTATTTTTTAAAATTACTTCGCACATTTCTTCATTTGATGTTTGATTATTATTTTTCCTTTTATCTACAAATTTTACATCTCGACTAATTTTTATTTTATTTGTATCTGTATCTAAGAGTCGATATGCTTTAGATTCATCGGAATAACCTACAAAAATTAATTTTTTACTTTTGTTGTCTAGCTTTCTTCGTTGCTCTTTGGGTATGTGCATATAGACGAGGCTACCAAAAAACTGTAGGTTACTCAAGTCAGGTTTCTTTGAATACCACAACTCATACGGTGTTTTTGTTGTTGCTCTGCTTGGTAATCTATTCTGCAGGTAATTTGCCGTATTAATAGCTTCTCCCCAGTATATTTTATCGAGCTCTGCATCGAAGAGCATGCATCTCGACATATCGAGTAGGGATCTATTTTTGCGTTCAGCGACGCCGTTTTGTTGAGGAGAATACGGTGCCGTGTATTGCACGAGTATGCCTTCATTTTTCAGGAATAATTGAAGGTCATTATTTACATATTCCCTTCGTCGATCGGATCTTATTATTTTTGGGAGTTTACCGAACTGCGTTCTTGCCATCTGCACATACTGCTTTATGAAGGTCGAGGCTTCATCTTTATGACGCATTATATAGACGTGTGTATACCTAGAATAATCATCTATAATGGTCATGAAATATCTACTGTTACCTGGGGTAAGGGTTTGCATTGGGCCGCATACATCTGAGTGCACTAAATCCAGAGGTGCATGGGTTTGAGTCTTAGACTCTTTTGGGAAAGGTTTACAGACTAGTTTACCCTTAATGCAATCCTCGCATTCAATTTCTCTTCCGCAGTCGGAGATTGTGATCCCGGTGGCCAGATTTTTATTTTCCAATTCCTTTATGGCTGTTGTAAACCGATGTCCGAAACGTCTGTGCCATATATGGTGACAGTCTTGAGCACAGCTTGTCTTTACTGCCATTGTTTTTTCGGAAAAGGTTTTTCCTATCCTTAGTTCATAAAAATTTGCGGATAATGCTCCTTCCATTATTACTGTCCCATTTTTTATTATTTGACAGATGTCCTTGTCGAAAAGAATCTGATATCCGCCTTTCGTGAGTTTACTTACGGAGAGGAGATTAGCGCCTAATCCGGGGACATACAATACATTTTGCAATTTTATTATTGCAGCCTCTTTACCAGGATAGGTGCAATTAATGTTCACAGTCCCAATGCCTTCTATCTTAACGCGCTGCTCGTCATCCGCGAGGCGTACGTATCCTGCGTTTTCTTTATCGAGCTGCTCGAACAAAGATTTCGATTGAGCCATGTGGCTTGTCGCTCCTGAATCGAGTATCCACGAGTCTTTATCCTTTACTTCAAAACAAATCTCTGCGCAAGCTAAATAGCAGCCATATTCTTCTGCTTCAATACTGATGACATTCATTGCCTTATTCGCTTTCTCTGGATTTTTTGCCTGCCAATCATTAAATTTTCTGCATTCCTTTTTTGCATGGCCCTTTTTCTTACAGAAAAAACACTTTAATAATGAACTTTGCGACCCCTTTTTGTCATTATACGTAGCTTTCATGACTGTTTCTTCTGACGAATTGTTTTTTGAATTTCGCGAGTCTTTTCGGCGCATAAACTCATCTATCAATTTACCTTTGACAAAATCCAACGTCAGATCCTTCTCCGGCCTGCCCTCTAATGCCATAATGAGAGTGCCGTAAGATTCCGGAATGCTACATAGGAGAATTCCTACAAGTGTCTGATCATCGACGTGGTGGCCCATGCCGAAAAGCCTATCTGCATACTTCGACAGCGTGCTGATATGTTCGACCATATCGCCGTTTTCTTGCATAATAGTGTGATATAGACGACGTTGTAAATGGATTTTACCTGAGAGAGTCGATTTCTCATAATACTCCTTGAGCGTGTTCCATTGCTCGTATGCTGTTTTTGACCTCTTGATGAGCCTGAGCTGACTGTCTTCTACTAGCAAGCCAATGGTAGCTTGTGCAGCTTCATCCATCTTGGTCCATTTTGCATCTACAGGCGAAGTTGGTTCATTCGCAACGACTTCCCATAATTGATCACGCATTAACATAAGCTTTAACTTATGGCTCCATGTTGCGTAGTTATTGCTGTTGAGCTTCTGAACGGTAACACGTGAATCTGCCATTATATAAAAAACACTCACTTCACTTATATACTTTTACAGTTTATCACTTCGTTCGGAAAATGTCTTAAAGTCTTACACAAACAAAAAAATTGTCTTTACTTTTAACACATATACACTAGTCCTGGGGTCCTGGGCCCATAACCTGTTGGATTAAATGAGTGGAGAACACTGAATTTATGCACAAACTATAATATTTATTAATGCATATATGTATATGTACAGTTAAATATAAATGGTAAACAATAAGTACAATTATCGCTTAATGAAATGATTACTAATATAAAGTGAGCTAGACAGAGAGAATGTTCAGTCGTCAGCGATCCCTTTGGAAGTGAGGGCTGGATGCCGCTCTGCTGGGGAGTATCGGCGGTCAAGCGGGTGCAATAAACCTTTAGCCAGGTAGCTGTCCTTTTTTCCATATTATTATAACACGCAGATGTCAATATGGGCGTGCATCGTTGCATTATTCTCAACATTTATAATCGCCGCAATTACAAAAAACACTGCTTTCAGCAAGCGCGCTCGAGCTGAACCCTATGCGGATCCGATCGCGCTATACGATAACGAACAAACGCGGCTTAAAGTACACCGGCAGTAGAGGAGGGCGGTAATGCTCGGGACGCAACTAACAGAGATTTGCGGTCGTCGTCGATGGACTTATCTTTTGGGTCCTTGTCCAAGGATTGGTCGCTGGCTGCTCTCGCTCGGGGACTGCTCGTGGGCCGGCCTTTCGAGACGCCGTATTTTCGTGACGCTCTCGGAGGATGCGTCGCTATCCCAAAAATCCCTCCGGGATGAAGAGTGGCTCGAGGTGCCGCGGTTCAGCTCTGTCCGCGGTCCGAAGGGGCGAGGCGGGTGTCCGCTTCGGTCGATTCGGTGTTGAGAATCGTGGGCGAAGCCAGGGTCGGCGCCGTGGGTTGAAGCCGGAGAGCAGGGCTGGTCGACAGGTGAGGCTGCTGGCCCGGCCCGAACGAGAGAGATTGTTTCGGAGCTGGATCGGGCTATTTATTCGATCCACATACTCTAATACTTTTGCGAGTGTGTACAATGAGCATTGCTTCGTGCGCACTTCATGTACGAGCCGCAATAGACATACGCGCGGGCCGTAGTCCCGACGACCTCGACGCTCGCTTGCGCGCGTTATCCTTACATTACTCCCCCTTTTTTACTGCATGTATGTACAAGTAGTGAAAAAACCCCCCAAAATACTATTTGAACCGAAATCTGCATAGAATTCATCTGCGAGCGTCACACATAACACACGAATGTTCGATTCGTCGAACGGGTGCACGGTCAATTATTTACAATCAAATGATACACAAATAAGCGCGAAGCTCACGATCTGTTCTGCATGTCGAGAAGCACCTGAGAGATTTAATGATCTCACGTATGATAAACCTATTACATAATCGAAACCGAAACTTATACGCGCTACATCCGACAACAATATCCTCTATACATTTACTCACACGATCAGTGCGTCGTCAATTATAAACGGGTGTCGCAATAAAACAGAAGTCATAGAAATTCTTAAGATCAACGCCCCGTACGCTTAACTTAAAATTAAAGGTTAATACAAGCAACTTAAAACTAACGGTTTATACGCTTACCTTGAAACTAACGCTTACTACGCTTAATACGAATTTCTAGTTTATTTACATTTCAACGGCATATTTTCATTCGTTCACATATTTTCGCAAGTTAGTTCGATTGAACGTCCCTTTAACAACTTTGGTTTCAGGATCGACTAAAACGAATGCATTTTGTCCAATAATTTGTTCAAGCAAATATGGGCCTTCAAATAAATGAAAAAACTTTTTTCTTACATGGTCAAACGCGTTTGATAAATGCCTCACCCGCAATAATACGAGATCGCCTACCTTGAGTATCACTTTTGACACCGTTTGACTTTTACATCGACTCGCGAACTTTTCTTCGATCTTTTTTCGAGCGAATTCAATCAAATATGGGTGATTTAGGGGTAAATTTTTCGGGAAGTCAATTAATTTTTCTATTTCATCTTTAATGGATCTACCAAAATGAAGTTCTGGAGGGATACATTCGGTGCTATAGTGCGTTGTTATGTTAAGTACATTTTCTATCTTTTTTACCTGATCGGCCCATTTCCTATGTTTTTGTGCGCAATACGTCCTGAATAATCTACCGATCTCCCGCATAACACGCTCGGTCGGATTGGATTGTGGGTGCCTTATAGAACTATATACTACTTTAATGTCCTCCTTTTCTAATGAGTTTTTCCACTTTTGAGATGTAAACTGAGTTCCATTGTCGCTCAGTATTCTCTTCGGTTTTCCGCAATCAGGAATGTAGTCATGTATTATTCTTTTTAAGGCGGCATTCGTAGTCGCTTTTTTCATTGCATATAAACGTACCAACTTCGAGAACGCGTCGAGTGCAACGAATATATATTCTACTCCCCCTCGACCGCGAGGTAGGGGACCATAGAAATCAACCGTAACTAATTCCGATGGTGCCTTCAATTCGACCAGTTGATATGGCCCCTCCATCGCGATCGAAAGGTATTTAACCCGCTGACAAAGGTCGCACGCGAGAACAAATTTTTTTACGTCTCTATGCATTGATTTCCAAATATAAAATTTCTTTAGATAGCAGAGTGTTTTATATACACCTGGATGCCCTAGCTTGCAATGTATTGCTTTTATTAAATCGATTTTTAATTTAGCTGGAATTATGATTCTCCAGTTGTCCGTGTTACTATCCTTTTGAAATATTAAATTTTTAAAAATTTGCAAATTTTCTTTTACTTTCTTATTACTTTCTATTGCCTGTAACATTTTTTGGCAATATTCATCGTGTTTTTGTTTTTCATTAATATTTTTTATTATGTCTTTTATTGAAGAATCATTCTTATTTAATTCCATTATCATTAATGCATATAATTTATTATTTGGCATAATTGTACATATTTTATTTAAATTAGTGATAATCAAATTATTATTGTTTGACTCTTCATAAAATTTTCCTTCCGGATTTCGACTGAGAAAATCTGCAAATATATTTTCCGACCCTTTACAATACGAAACCGAATAAGAATATTGTTGTAACAATAGATTCCACCTAATAAGGCGCGCATTGTTAAAAACAGTAGAATTCAAGAAGGTTAAACCCTTGTGATCCGTGACTATTTCAAAATGCGTACCTATTAAATATTGTCGAATCTTTGTGACACAAT
The DNA here is from genome assembly GCA_018906755.1 of Sycophaga agraensis. Classification (NCBI taxonomy): domain Eukaryota; kingdom Metazoa; phylum Arthropoda; class Insecta; order Hymenoptera; family Pteromalidae; genus Sycophaga; species Sycophaga agraensis. The sequence goes on from JACCIE010000400.1 coordinate 9,674, forward strand.
AAATTATCGCGAGAAGCTAGAGTTCAGTCGTAGTATATCTCGATTCGGTCGCTTGTAAACACCGACTAGTAATTGAAATTATTCGTATGTTATTTTCATTATCTACCTGGTATAGCACTCCCCCTACTCCAATATTACTCGCATCTGTTTGAATTTTAAAAGGCATGTTTGGGCGTACATGACTTAAACAGACCGTTCGAACGAAGTTATTTTTTAACGCTTGAAAAGCCTCTGTATGTTTATTGGTCCACTCCCATTTTGAATCTTTTGCTAATAATTCCCTAAATGGTGAAATAAAATCATTATGTTTCAGTACGAATCTTCGATAATAATTACATATTCCCAGTACTTGTTGAAGCTGTTTTTTCTTATTTGGTTGTTCTAGATTTTTAATTGATTTAATTCTTTCAGGGTCGGGATTAATCCCGGTTGACGACAAAATAAAGCCTAAAAACTTTACTTCTCGATTAAAAAATTCGCATTTTTCTAACTTTAGTTTAAAATTATTAATTAATAGTTTTGAAAATATAGTTTTTAATACTTGCATATGTCTTTCGAATGATTCAGTGGCAATAACCGTGTCATCTATATAAGTTGAAATTTCATTTGAGATTTGTTCATTTTCGTAAATATATTCTTGCCCTTTAAAATTAGACTTCGGCAATTCACAGTTGTTATTATTGACAAATTTTGTTTCTAGAGCCATGCTAAATGCTCGAATAAACGCGCTTCCAGCGGTCTTTAAACCAAATGGAACGCGTGTAAAATGATATGTGAACGTGCCGTATAGAAAGGCCGTGTAGGGACGTGAATCGACATGTAATGGTATTTGCCAATACCCTTGAGTTAGATCTATTTTTGAAAAATACCTCGCTCCGAAGAATTTTTGCATTATTTCCGATATATTTGGAGGTAACTCGCAATCGTCTTGCACGTATTGATTTAAATTGCGCGCATCACGACAAATTCGAATTTTTCCGCTACTCTTTCTTACAATGCGCAATGGGTTGCAATATGGGCTATTCGACCGCTCTATAATGCCAAGCTCGAGCATTTCGCGAATGCATTCGTCTATTTCCGCGCGCAAAGAAAGTGGGACTGGATAGGTCTTTTTTATTTTTATCTGTGTTTGTGTTAGCTTAATGTGATGCTCGTAGCCGCGCGCGAGTCCTGGCTTATCCGAAAATAATTCTTTAAACTTATTAATTAACTCTATAAAAGTTTGTTTTTGTTCTTCATTCAGTGTTGTTAGTGTACACGCAATCGATTGTAACTGCTCAGAGAAACTCTTATGTCCTTCTTCCCTCGCTTTGCTTATATTATAATTTATATTTTCGCATTGTAGTGCTCGTAATTCTGAATACTCCGCGCTTTTTTCTATACTATTAGTACTTGGATTACCTGACACTACTTTTTCTACTGCATTTAAAATTTCATCTTTTTTAATTTCGTGTCGATATATTTGATTTGTTTGAAATTGGCTCATATTTTTAGCTTCATTATTTAAACTATTGTTATTTATTTGTTGAATTTGTAGAATGTAAATGCATGTAACGTTTTTATTTTGTGACAACACGAGTTTCTCTGAGTCACCGCACTCGAACAACACCGATGAACGACTTATAGACATCTTTTTCATTTTTATCATTTGTCTCCAATAATCGATAATCATTCCATTTTTCAAATGAAAATGATTCCCTAAAATGATTTTATTTGACAAAAATGGGATGACTAAAAATACCTGTGAATACTTATGATTATCTATTTCGATTTCTATAAAAACTTGCTTTTTTACTGTAGTTGATTTTTTCCGATGGCTGTAGAAACCATTACGTTCGCGACGGGCATTTCTGGTATTTGATCGTTATTATTTATTTGTGCGTAAAAATCAACCGAAATCGCGCTGACTTGACTACCACTATCAAATAATGCCCACACTCGATTTTTACCTATTGCGCACTGAATATGCGGAGACAATGCTACATTACATAATTGTTGATTGTTTTGATTTTCGGGCTGCAGTATGCCATAGTTTAATTCTTCACTTGGATCAAAGCTATCACTATGACGTACTGATTGATCCTTATTCAGTATGTCACTATTTAGTTTAAATTAGTCGATGATGTATAATTCGATGTAAACGGAGTTGAGCTTTCGTGATTTCTCGATGTATCATTTGGTTGGGGTAGAGCGTATCCGGTATTACTAAAGGAGGATTTTGATTTTGCACTTGCGTATTATTTGCGATCGGTGTATTTACTAGTCGTTAATCGTAAAAAGTGTTGTTATTCATGCTGTTTACGTTTCTTCTATATTGATTTCCATGATCACCTTGGTATCTTTTATTATGTATGTTTACTTGTCGCATCTTCAAATTTTCGTTATTATTGTTCTTCTAATTCGTGTTTTGTTTACGCTCAAAATTTCGTGCATTTTCCTCGTATATCGCGACAAGATTTGCTAACGTTTGTCCGATTATATTAACATCGTTAAAATTCGTTGATACAAGGGATTTCCGAGCATTTTGTGGGAGCTGCTGCACTATTGTATAATTTTTTTCGTATTCGGACATTTTTGGACGCAAATAATTCGCTTCTTTCAACTGTTTATAAAAGAAATTTTGCAACGTTTGATCTGCCTCGGAAAATTTTCGTAAAGCCCACTTACTTTTAATTTTAACTTGAGTAGGAATTGAATAAAATTCGGAAATAAATGATTCGCGAAATCTTTCAAAACTGTCGAACGGTGTTTGCAAGCTCAACCAAATTTGCGCTCTACCATGCAAAGTAATATTTAAAATATCTAGTTTTCTTTTTGCTTGAGTATTTTCTATTGAACAGAATCTTTCTAATTCGTCTAGAAATTCTAGCGGATTTTTTGCGTATTTCGCTTAATATCGAGAATGAAGCATCGGCAGCTCCCGTCAATGCACGATGTGGCAGCCTATTTCTGGTCATGCGCCTTTATTTGCATGGGAAAATAGAGTAGAATCCATGGGTTAGTCTAGAAATTTAGGTATTCTTTTTGGAAATATTCAAGAGTTTATCTGCAGTACACGAATATCGAGAACCAAACGTCGGCAGCTCCCGTCAATGCACGATGTGGCACAAGAAATATTCACAAGTTTATATGCAGTACACGTTTATTTTGCCATGCAAACAATGCTACATGAACAGAAATAGGCTCCCAGGACGTGCATTGAATGGAGCTGACGACGTTTGATCCTCGATCTTTGTATACTGCAAAAAAACTAGTGAATATTTCCGAAAAGAAAACCCAAATTTCAAGGCTAACCCAAGAATTCTACTCTAATTGGCCATTCAAACAATGCTACATGAACTAAAATAGGCTCCCAGGACGTGCATTGACGGGAGCTGCCGACGTTTGGTCCTCGATCTTTGTGTACTGCAGATAAACTCGTCAATATTTCCGAAAAGAAACCCAAATTTCAAGGCTAACCCATAGATTGTATGCTATTTTTCCATGCAAACAATTCTACATAAACAGAAATAGGCTCCTAGGATGTGCTTTGACTGGAGCTGCCGACGTTTGGTCCTCGATCTTTGTGTACTGCAAATAAATCGTGAATACTTCCGAAAAAAAAACCCAAATTTCAAGGCTAACTCATGGATTCTATGCTAATTTGCCATGGAAACAATCTATATGAACAGAAATAGGCTTCCAGGACGTGCATTGACGGGAGCTGCCGACGTTTCGTCCTCGATTTTCGTGTACTGCAGGTAAACTCGTCAATATTTCCGAAAAGAAAACCCAAATTTTAAGGCTAACGCATGGATTCTACTCTATTTTGCCATGGAAACAATTCTACATGAACAGAAATAGGCTCGTAAGACGTGCTTTGACTGGAGCTGCCGAAGTTTTGTCCTCGATCTTTGTGTACTGCAAATAAATCGTGAATATTTCCGAAAAAAATACCCAAATTTTAAGGCTAACCCATTGATTCTACACTAGGTTTCCATGCAAACAATGCTACAAAACCAGAAATAGGCTCCCAGGACGTGCATTGACGGGAGCTGCCGACGTTTGGTCCTCGATCTTTATGTACTCACCCCTGGCAACCGCGTGGAGTTGCGACACACTTC
>JACCIE010000401.1:0-13586 GCA_018906755.1 Sycophaga agraensis
ATTCCCAGGACGTGCATTGACGGGAGCTGCCGACGTTTGGTCCTCGATCTTTGTGTACTGCAAATAAACTCGTCAATATTTCCGAAAAGAAAACCCAAATTTCAAGGCTAACCCATGGATTGTACTCTATTTTGCCATGCAAACAATGCTACATGAACAGAAATAGGCTCCCAGGACGTGCATTGACGGGAGCTGCCGACGTTTGGTCCTCGATCTTTGTGTACTGCAAATAAACTCGTCAATATTTCCGAAAAGAAAACCCAAATTTCAAGGCTAACCCATGGATTCTACTCTAGTTTGCCATGCAAACAATGCTACATGAACAGAAATAGGCTCCCAGGACGTGCATTGACGGGAGCTGCCGACGTTTGGTCCTCGATCTTTCGTGTACTGCAAGATAAACTCGTCAATATTTCCGAAAGAAAACCCAAATTTCAAGGCTAACCCATGGATTCTACTCTATTTTGCCATGCAAACAATGCTACATGAACAGAAATAGGCTCCCAGGACGTGCTTTGACGGGAGCTGCCGACGTTTGGTCGGCGATCTTTGTGTACTGCAAATAAACTCGTCAATATTTCCGAAAAGAAAACCCAAATTTCAAGGCTAACCCATTGATTTTGCTCTAGGCTGCCATGCAAACAATGCTACAAAGCAGAAATAGGCTCCCAGGACGTGCATTAACGGGAGCTGCCGACGTTTGGTCCTCGATCTTTGTGTACTGCAAATAAACTCGTGAATATTTCCGAAAAGAAAACCCAAATTTCAAGGCTAACCCATGGATTCTACTCTAGGTTGCCATGCAAACAATGCTACAAAACCAGAAATAGGCTCCCAGGACGTGCATTAACGGGAGCTGCCGACGTTTGGTCTTCGATCTTTGTGTACTGCAAATAAATCGTGAATATTTCCGAAAAAAATACCCAAACTTCAAGGCTAACGCATGGATTGTAGTCTATTTTGCCATGGTCATAATGCTACATGAACAGAAATAGTCTCCCAGGACGTGCATTGACGGGAGCTGCCGACGATTGGAATCCTCGATATATGTTACTGCAGATAAACTCGTCAATATTTCCGAAAGAAAAACCCAAATTTCAAGGCTAACCCATGGATTGTACTCTATTTTGCCATGCAAACAATGCTACTAGAACCAGAATTAGGCTCCCAGGACGTGCTTTGAACTGGAGCTGCCGACGTTTGGTCCTCGATCTTTGTGTACTGCAAATAAACTCGTGAATATTTCCGAAAAGAAAACCCAAAGTTCAAGCTAACCCATGGATTTCACTCTAGGTTGGCCATGCAAACAATGCTACATAACAGAAATAGGCTCCTAGGACGTGCTATTACGGGAGCTGCCGACTGTTGGTCCTCGATTTTCTGTGTACTGCAGATAAACTCGTCAATATTTCCGAAAAGAAAACCCAAATTTCAAGGCTAACCCATGATTTACTCTATTTGCCATGCAAATAATGCTACATAACAGAATAGGCTCCCAGGACGTGCATTGACGGGAGCTGCCGACGTTTGGTCCTCGATCTTTGTGTACTGCAAATAAACTCGTGAATATTTCCGAAAAGAAACCCAAATTTCAAGGCTAACCCATGATTCTACTCTAGTTTGCCATGCAAACAATGCTACATGAACAGAAATAGGCTCCCAGGACGTGCATTGACTGGAGCTGCCGACGTTTGGTCCTCGATCTTTAGTGTACTGCAATAAACTCGTCAATATTTTCCGAAAAAGAAAACCCAAATTTCAAGGCTAACCCATGGATTCTACTCTATTTTGCCATGCAAACAATGCTACATGAAACAGAAATAGGCTCCAGGACGTGCATTGAATGGGAGCTGCCGACGTTTGGTCCTCGATCTTTCGTGTACTGCAAATAAACTCGTCAATATTTCCGAAAAGAAACCCAAATTTCAAGGCTAACCCATGGATTCTACTCTAGTTTGCCATGCAAACAATGCTACATGAACAGAAATAGGCTCCCAGGACGTGCTTTGACGGGAGCTGCCGACGTTTGGTCTCGATCTTTGTGTACTGCAAATAAACTCGTGAATATTTCCGAAAAGAAAACCCAAATGTCAAGGCTAACCCTTGATCTACTCTAGGCTGCCATGCAAACAATGCTACAAAGCAGAAATAGGCTCCCAGAATGTGCATTGACGGGAGCTGCCGACGTTTCGTCGGCGATCTTTGTGTACTGCAGATAAACTCGTCAATATTTCCGAAAAGAAAACCCAAATTTCAAGGCTAACCCATGGATTCTACTCTAGTTTGCCATGCAAACAATGCTACAAAACAGAAATAGGCTCCCAGGACGTGCATTGACGGGAGCTGCCGACGTTGGTCGTCGATCTTTGTGTACTGCAGAATAAACTCGTCAATATTTCCGAAAAGAAAACCCAAATTTCAAGGCTAACCCATGGATTGCTACTCTATTTTGCCATGCAAACAATGCTACAGAACAGAAATAGGCTCCCAGGACGTGCATTGACGGGAGCTGCCGACGTTTGGTCCTCGATTTTGTGTACTGCAAATAAACTCGTGAATATTTCGAAAAGAAAACCCAAATTTCAAGGCTAACCCATGGATTCTACTCTAGTTTGCCATGCAAACAATGCTACATGAACAGAAATAGGCTCCCAGGACGTGCATTGACTGGAGCTGCCGACGTTTGGTCCTCGATCTTTCGTGTACTGCAAATAAACTCGTGAATATTTCCGAAAAGAAAATACCAAATTTCAAGGCTAACCCATGGATTGTACTCTAGGTTTGCCATGCAAACAATGCTACATGAACAGAAATAGGCTCCTAGGACGTGCATTGACGGGAGCTGCCGACGTTTGGTCCTCGATCTTTAGTGTACTGCAAATAAACTCGTAAATATTTCCGAAAAGAAAACCCAAATTTCAAGGCTAACCCATGGATTCTACTCTAGTTGCCATGCAAACAATGCTACAATGAACAGAAATAGGCTCCCAGGACGTGCATTGACGGGAGCTGCCGACGTTTGGTCCTCGATCTTTGTGTACTGCAAATAAACTCGTCAATATTTCCGAAAAGAAAACCCAAATTTCAAGGCTAACCCATGGATTCTACTCTAGTTTGCCATGCAAACAATGCTACATGAACAGAAATAGGCTCCCAGGACGTGCATTGACTGGAGCTGCCGACGTTTGGTCCTCGATCTTTGTGTACTGCAAATAAACTCGTGAATATTTCCGAAAAGAAAACCCAAATTTCAAGGCTAACCCATGGATTCTACTCTAGTTTGCCATGCAAACAATGCTACATAACAGAAATAGGCTCCCAGGACGTGCATTGACGGGAGCTGCCGACGTTTGGTCCTCGATCTTTCGTGTACTGCAGATAAACTCGTCAATATTTCCGAAAAGAAAACCCAAATTTCAAGGCTAACCATGGATTCTACTCTAGTTTGCCATGCAAACAATGCTACATGAACAGAAATAGGCTCCCAGGACGTGCATTTGACGGGAGCTGCCGACGTTTGGTCCTCGATCTTTGTGTACTGCAAATAAACTCGTCAATATTTCCGAAAAGAAAACCCAAATTTCAAGGCTAACCAATGGATTCTACTCTATTTTGCAATGGAAATAATGTGATATTTCCGAAAAAAATACCCAAACTTCAAGGCTAACCCATGGATTGTAGTCTATTTTGCCATGGTCATAATGCTACATGAACAGAAATAGTCTCCCAGGACGTGCATTGACGGGAGCTGCCGACGATTGGAATCCTCGATATATGTATACTGCAGATAAACTCGTCAATCTTTCCGAAATGAAACCCCAAAGTTCAAGGCTAACCAATGGATTCTACTCTATTTTGCAATGGAAATAATGCTATATGAACAGAAATAGGCTCCCAGGACGTGCTTTGACGGGAGCTGCCGACGTTTGGTCGGCGATCTTTGTGTACTGCAAATAAACTCGTCAATATTTCCGAAAAGAAAACCCAAATTTCAAGGCTAACCCATGGATTGTACTCTATTTTGCCATGCAAACAATGCTACATGAACAGAAATAGGCTCCCAGGACGTGCATTGACGGGAGCTGCCGACGTTTGGTCCTCGATTTTCGTGTACTGCAATAAACTCGTCAATATTTCCGAAAAGAAAACCCAAATTTCAAGGCTAACCCATGGATTCTACTCTAGTTTGCCATGCAAACAATGCTACATGAACAGAAATAGGCTCCCAGGACGTGCATTGACGGGAGCTGCCGACGTTTGGTCCTCGATCTTTGTGTACTGCAAATAAACTCGTCAATATTTCCGAAAAGAAAACCCAAATTTCAAGGCTAACCCATGGATTCTACTCTAGTTTGCCATGCAAACAATGCTACATGAACAGAAATAGGCTCCCAGGACGTGCATTTGACGGGAGCTGCCGACGTTTGGTCCTCGATCTTTGTGTACTGCAAATAAACTCGTGAATATTTCCGAAAAGAAAACCCAAATGTCAAGGCTAACCCATGGATTGCACTCTATTTTGCCATGCAAACAATGCTACATGAACAGAAATAGGCTCCCAGGACGTGCATTGACTGGGAGCTGCCGACGTTTCGTCCTCGATTTTCGTGTACTGCAAATAAACTCGTCAATATTTCCGAAAAGAAAACCCAAATTTCAAGGCTAACCCATGGATTGTACTCTATTTTGCCATGCAAACAATGCTACATGAACAGAAATAGGCTCCCAGGACGTGCATTGACGGGAGCTGCCGACGTTTGGTCCTCGATCTTTCGTGTACTGCAAATAAACTCGTGAATATTTCCGAAAAGAAAACCCAAATTTCAAGGCTAACCCATGGATTCTACTCTATTTTGCCATGCAAACAATGCTACATGAACAGAAATAGGCTCCCAGGACGTGCATTGACGGGAGCTGCCGACGTTTGGTCCTCGATCTTTCGTGTACTGCAAATAAACTCGTGAATATTTCCGAAAAGAAAACCCAAATTTCAAGGCTAACCCATTGATTTTGCTCTAGGCTGCCATGCAAACAATGCTACAAAGCAGAAATAGGCTCCCAGGACGTGCATTAACGGGAGCTGCCGACGTTTGGTCCTCGATCTTTGTGTACTGCAAATAAACTCGTCAATATTTCCGAAAAGAAAACCCAAATTTCAAGGCTAACCCATGGATTGTACTCTATTTTGCCATGCAAACAATGCTACATGAACAGAAATAGTCTCCCAGGACGTGCATTGACGGGAGCTGCCGACGATTGAAATCCTCGATATATGTATTGTTACGTACACACCTTCGGCGCGATACGCAACGGATCCGCGAAGGCTGCGGCTCCGATATCCGCTGTCGCGGGGAATTCGGGGGCCCCCGCACTCGTAGCGCGGGGTCACCTTCGGCCGAACCGCGACGGAGCCGCGGAGGCAGCGGCTCCGGAATCCGCTGTCGCGGGGAATTCGGGGGCCCCCGCACTCGTAGCGCGGGGTCACCTTCGGCCGAGCCTCAGCGGAGAGGCGAAGGTAGCCGATCCGATATCCGCTGATCGGGGAAAAGCGGCGGGCCCCGCAAGCGGCCGGGCCAAAGCGACCGGAAGCTCGGAGCTAAGCCGCGAAATCGGCAGCTCGGGTGCCCGCCGATCGACGAAAACTCAAGGCCCCGGGCCGACGCGGCCTGGCAACAGGAAGGCGCCCGGAGCCGATGCCGGATCAGCAACTCCAAACGCAGGTATACGGGGAATTCGGCAGACCGCAGGTGGGGAAAAGCGACGGGAAACAGCTATAAATAGTAAGAGGATTGCAACGCAGGGGATCGATTCATTCATTGTAAAGCAAACTGCAGCAAGTGCAACAACGACGGGGAGAGGGCGTCGCCGAGTACGGCAAGCGCGTATACCAGCTATACCGGCAGCTAGTCGCGATTCACGAGAACGCGCGAGACGCCAACCATACGGAGAAGGCCTATGAAATTCGAAAGGCTGGAAATTGGGCACTACATAACTTTAAACTCGGATTATTACCGCCGCTTAATTATTGGGTGCAGCAGGCGAACCCGCTGCACATAGGAGAAGCTATCGTCGCTGCGATAGAGTTGGAGGCTTTGTTCGAAGGAAGGAGATGTTTTGCCAAATCGGGGGAAACGCAAGCGACAAGCGTAGACGAAGCAGCTGGGGCCCCGCGGCAGAGAAGCAGAATAAATGCGAATTCACAAAATACGGTGTCGAGGCCGCACAGAGACGAGCCACAAGGTGCAGAGCCAGCAAAAATTAAGCCGTACGAGTATTGCAGCGGGTCGAGACATGGAACCCGAGACGGCCTAGAGCTTTTTGACGACGTTAGATCGGAGAAGCTAGCGATGCAAAGATCATCAACACGGAAGCCTGAAAGCAGGCCACCTCACCAGACAGGGCAAGACTGATCCCGGAGCCAGCCCTCAGGATTTGGGCAGCTCGAAACAGAAAGCGAAAAGGGCAGCGCTGAGAGAGAAGTTAAAATTAGAATTTTGAAAACGGGGATATCGCCTGCTATCGTAAAGATTAAGCACCAGGAACTCGAGGGTGTGACGCGGCTGCAGAAGGGCAAGCATGAGCTCAAGAAGGAAATCGCGAACCAGAAAACGGAGCTGGACGACCTCGCAACCCGAGTTAAACTTCTTGAGCAAACCAAACTGCGCCTCGAGAGGAGCATCGAGCAGCAGCGCGAAGAAAAATGCATGGAAACGCATCGGCGCGACGAGCTCGAGCGTCGGCTCATAGCCCTCGAGAAGCAGGACAGGGCAGGCCGCGCAGCCGAGGCAGAAATGACGCTAAGACTAAAGCGCGACCTCGGAAGGCTGCGAACCCTGCTGAGGGACACTCAGACGGTGCTCGAAGGGTCCAAGGGCGACGCGATAGGAAGAAGCCAATCTGGGAAAGCTGAATGCACCCGGGCCGCAGTTGTCAAGGCCAAGGAAGCCGTCGAGCAGAACCTCAGCATAGCCCACGTCGGACTCGAGGAGCCCCAGTGTCAGAGTTCGGTTACCGAATACCGGGCCAGCGCAGCGATTTGCGAATGCTCAGGGCCGCTGTCCCAGCTCGAGTTAAAAGAGGAAGGCGCTGATATGCTGACGCAAACAAGACGTCATGAGTTCATGAACTTGGATAGCGAAAGATCCGCAAAATTAAGCGCAAAGTTCGCGAGTTCCAAAATAAAGTTGAAACAAAGCATTGACAAGACGCGTTTCGTGTCGCGTTTAGTGGCAAACGCGCGACCTCCCAGAGACAACCCACCATGGTTCGTGTGGAGGGGACATACGCCCTCCGCCGCATAAAGCAGGTCAAATCGAAAAAAAAAAAAAAACGCACGCACGAAAATCGCGCGGCCCCGCGGACGCGATCAATAACGATTCGAAAAAAAGAACATGGCGGGTAACAATTGAAATTAAAGCACGGTCGCACGGAAATCGCGCGGCCCCGCGGACGCGATCAATAACGATTCGAAAAAAAGAACATGGCGGGTAACAATTGAAATTAAAGCACGGTCGCACGGAAATCGCGCGGCCCCGCGGACGCGATCAGTAACGATTCAAAAAAAAAAACAACATGGCAGATAAGAACAGAGAAGAAAAATGGAACAAAAGAAAAAAAACGCATTTTCAAAAAATGCTGGCATCCCTACAAAAAAAAGAAAAAACACGCAGAGAAAGACGCCGGCCGTTGAGCTTCCTCGAACAGGGGGACGGGGGGGCTACTAATCTAAGCTAGATGTCCACAGGAATAGCAGGGACTGCAGCCCCGGCAATCGGCAGTCATAACCATGCGGATTGTTTACAGTAAAAGGAAGCGTAAGTGATGATGCAAGGAGCGCCAAAGGGGACAAGTTCAACGAATAACTAAGATTGGGAAAGGGGGGAGCTTAAAATACACAAAAAAATGGAAACAAGAGAAAACGCGAGAGAATCAAGTCAAGAAATTAATATAAATATAAAATAACTAGAACCTAAAGAAAAACGAATAAATGGAGACGCGAATAGAGAGAAACTTGATTCTCTTATGGAAATAAAAGGGGAGAGATTAATGTATGGATTTGTTACAGCCAACAAAAAGCAAACAGCCATGGTCATCGATTAGGAGAAAAAACATAACGCAATCGCCCAATACTCAAGAAACGAAGAAGAATGCGGAAGACTTCTTAGAAAAAAATGCAGAACAAATGCAACCGAACGATACCTTGGAAAAAGCAATGAAATATCAAAAGGACTCAAAAATAATAATAATAATAACAATACAGCGATGGAGGTACGATCGTAACAGCAACGAACGAATCACAAAAATTTCATTAGTGAAAATTGTAATCAAAAAGGAAAAAAAAAGAGAAACAAAAAAAAACATGATCTAACAAGACAAAATATATAATAGACAAAAATATATATGTATAATAGAAAAAAAAAAAGAGAAAAAAAAGATAAATTGTAAACATAATATATTGAAACATGTCGGAGAAAGGGGGCGCAAAATACGTCGGAAGTTGCAGAAAAAAAATAACAAAGGGAAAGCGCGAAAACTAACAGGGTATAAAGAAATAAATGACAATCAAATAACAAACTCACGTACACACTGAGGCAGAGAGAGGAGGAAGCTGTACCTAAAGAAACAGAGCAATAAGAAGAGGTACAAGTAGCAGGAAAAAATCAAAGGGCGCAAGACGCCGAAGAACGAATAAATAATCTCATTAAGAAAGGGACGGGGCCCAAAATCCCTAGAATCAGATCGAGCTTGGGGCTCAAGGAAACTTCCGGGATGCAAACAAAGCTGCGGATACGCACCTCAAGACGAGATAACTCAAGCATCAACACGGAAGTCGAGCCACGATAAAAGAAAAAAACAAGGAGCACGAATCATCGGACGCGGAAGAGCGTCTCATACAGTCGGCCAAAAAAAGCGGACAGGCAAATGCACAAGAGCCGCGAACTGCGATAAAGAGTTGCAACCACAAATCCCCGGTACGAGCGAAGACAAGGCCAAGAGAGATGAGTCGAATATCTCCGACACAGGCCACGCGCTCGCGGGAGTATCGAGTTGCACATCGCAAGCCGACGCAGCTACACTCAGCACCAGCTGTATCGCGTGACCTCGCCAGATAGGGTCACAATTAAAAGAAAAACTCTGCCTCAAATAAACACAAACATCCGAAGGGAAAAATCGGGAAGATCCTAAATTAATGGGATAGATCTAAGAGCAACTTCCGCCGCATTAAGCTATGTTGCGCGACATGAATCCAATATTATAAATTGTAAACTAAGAAAAAAAAAAAGAGAGACTTTGTAAACTATATGTAAACGGGGAGAAGAGGCAAACTAGTTCAGCCGTCGGGACGACGGCTCGCGGCCCCGCGGACGTGTTACGTACACACCTTCGGCGCGATACGCAACGGATCCGCGAAGGCTGCGGCTCCGATATCCGCTGTCGCGGGGAATTCGGGGGCCCCCGCACTCGTAGCGCGGGGTCATCTTCGGCCGAACCGCGACGGAGCCGCGGAGGCAGCGGCTCCGGAATCCGCTGTCGCGGGGAATTCGGGGGCCCCCGCACTCGTAGCGCGGGGTCACCTTCGGCCGAGCCTCAGCGGAGAGGCGAAGGTAGCCGATCCGATATCCACTGATCGGGGAAAAGCGGCGGGCCCCGCAAGCGGCCGGGCCAAAGCGACCGGAAGCTCGGAGCTAAGCCGCGAAATCGGCAGCTCGGGTGTCCGCCGATCGACGAAAACTCAAGGCCCCGGGCCGACGCGGCCTGGCAACAGGAAGGCGCCCGGAGCCGATGCCGGATCAGCAACTCCAAACGCAGGTATACGGGGAATTCGGCAGACCGCAGGTGGGGAAAAGCGACGGGAAACAGCTATAAATAGTAAGAGGATTGCAACGCAGGGGATCGATTCATTCATTGTAAAGCGAACGGGCGGATTGTAACGCGGGCGGCTAGTCCGTCAACTTAGCGCTCGAACGACACGCGGGAGCGCCGCCTCTTCTTCCCCCGACGATACACGCAGTCGAGGTTCAATAAAGTAGCTACTTCGATCGCAACCTGGTGCTTCAATCGCCTCGCCACTCCTCCGGTCTCCAGCTCCTGTCGAGAGTTCGACACCCCCCACCCTCGCACGCCGCTGCCTCCAGCCTGCCGTCCCCCTGGCAGTAGAGCGCGTACGTAACAGTATACTGCAGATAAACTCGTCAATCTTTCCGAAATGAAACCCCAAAGTTCAAGGCTAACCAATGGATTCTACTCTATTTTGCAATGGAAATAATGCTATATGAACAGAAATAGGCTCCCAAGACGTGCTTTGACGGGTGCTGCCAACGTTTGGTCGACGATATTTGTGTACTGCAAATAAACTCGTAAATATTTCCGAATAGAAAACCCAAATTTCAAGGCTAAACCATGGATTGTACTCTATTTTGCCATGCAAACAATGCTACATGAACAGAAATAGGCTCCCAGGAGGTGCATTAACGGGAGCTGCCGACGTTTGGTCCTCGATCTTTGTGTACTGCAAATAAACTCGTCAATATTTCCGAAAAGAAAACCCAAATTTCAAGGCTAACCCATGGATTCTACTTTTGTTTGTCATGCAAACTATGCTATATGAACAGAAATAGGCTCCTAGGACGTGCATTCACGGGAGCTGCCGACGTTTGGTCCTCGATTTTCGTGTAGTGCAAATAAACTCGTCAATATTTCCGAAAAGAAAACCCAAATTTCAAGGCTTATCCATGGATTGTACTTTATTTTGCCATGCAAAGAATGCTACATGAACAGAAATAGGCTCCCAGGACGAGCTTTGACTGGAGCTGCCGACGTTTGGTCCTCGATCTTTGTGTACCGCAGATAAACTCGTCAATATTTCCGAAAAGAAAACCCAAATTTCAAGGCTAACCCATGGATTCTACTTTAGTTTGCCATGCAAACAATGCTACATGAACTAAAATAGGCTCCCAGGACGTGCATTGACGGGAGCTGCCGACGTTTGGTCCTCGATTTTCGTGTACTGCAAATAAACTCGTGAATATTTCCGAAAAGAAAACCCAAATGTCAAAGCTAACCTATGGATTCTACTCTAGGTTGCCATGCAAACAATGCTACAAAACCAGAAATAGGCTCCCAGGACGTGCATTGACGGGAGCTACCGACGTTTGGTCCTCGATCTTTATGTACTGCAGATAATCTCGTCAATATTTCCGAAAAGAAAACCCAAATTTCAAGGCTAGCCCATGGATTCTACTTTATTTTGCCATGCCAACAACGCTACATGAACAGAAATAGACTCCCAGGACGAGCATTGACTGGAGCTGCCGACGATTGGTCGGCGACCTTTGTGTACTGCAAATAAACTCGTCAATATTTCCGAAAAGAAAATCCAAATTTCAAGGCTAACCCATGAATTCTACTTTAGTTTGCCATGCAAACAATGCTACATGAACAGATATAGGCTCCCAGGACGTGCATTCACGGGAGCTGCCGACGTTTGGTCTTCGATTTTCGTGTACTGCAAATAAACTCGTGAATATTTCCGAAAAGAAAACCCAAATGTCAAAGCTAACCTATGGATTCTACTCTAGGTTGCCATGCAAACAATGCTACAAAACCAGAAATAGGCTCCCAGGACGTGCATTGACGGGAGCTACCGACGTTTGGTCCTCGATCTTTATGTACTGCAGATAATCTCGTCAATATTTCCGAAAAGAAAACACAAATTTCAAGGCTAACCCATGACTGGATTCTACTTTAATATTTCCGTTTGCCATGCAAACAATGCTACATGAACAGAAATAGGCTCCCAGGACGTGCATTCACGGGAGCTGCCGACGTTTGGTCGATCGCATTTTGCGTGTACTGCAAATAAACTCGTGAATATTTCCGAAAAGAAAACCCAAATTTCAAGGCTTATCCATGGATTGTACTTTATTTTGCTAGGTTGCCATGCAAACAATGCTACAAAAGCAGAAATAGGCTCCCAGGACGTGCAGCTTGACGGGTGGAGCTGCCGACGTTTGGTCCTCGATCTTTGTGTACCTGCAGATAAACTCGTCAATATTTCCGAAAAGAAAACCCAAATTTCAAGGCTAACCCATGGATTCTACTTTAGTTTGCCATGCAAACAATGCTACATGAACTAAAATAGGCTCCCAGGACGTGCATTGACGGGAGCTGCCGACGTTTGGTCCTCGATTTTCGTGTACTGCAAATAAACTCGTGAATATTTCCGAAAAGAAAACCCAAATGTCAAAGCTAACCTATGGATTCTACTCTAGGTTGCCATGCAAACAATGCTACAAAACCAGAAATAGGCTCCCAGGACGTGCATTGACGGGAGCTACCGACGTTTGGTCCTCGATCTTTATGTACTGCAAATAAATCGTGAATATTTCCGAAAAGAATACCTAAATTTCAAGGCTAACCCATTAATTCTACTCTAGGCTGCCATGCTAACAATGCTACAAAACTAGGAATAGGCTTCTAGGACGTGCTTTGACTGGAGCTTCCGACGATTGGAAACCTCGATATATGTATACTGCAGATAAACTCGTCAATATTTCCGAAAAGAAAACCCAAATGTCAAGGCTAACCCATGGATTGTACTGTAGTTTGCCATGCAAACAATGCTACAAAACCAGAAATAGGCTCCCAGGACGTGCATTAACGGGAGCTGCCGACGTTTCGTCGTCGATCTTTGTGTACTGCAAATAAACTCGTGAATATTTCCGAAAAGAATACCTAAATTTCAAGGCTAACCCATTAATTCTACTCTAGGCTGCCATGCTAACAATGCTACAAAACTAGGAATAGGCTTCTAGGACGTGCTTTGACTGGAGCTGCCGACGTTTGGTCCTCGATCTTTGTGTACTGCAAATAAACTCGTGAATATTTCCGAAAAGAATACCCAAATTTCAAGGCTAACCCTTGAATTCTACTCTAGGCTGCCATGCAAACAATGCTACAAAACAGAAATAGGCTGCCAGGACGTGCATTGACGGGAGCTGCCGACGATTGGAATCCTCGATCTTTGTGTACTGCAAATAAACTCGTCAATATTTCCGAAAAGAAAACCCAAATTTCAAGGCTAACCCATTGATTTTGCTCTAGGCTGCCATGCAAACAATGCTACAAAGCAGAAATAGGCTCCCAGGACGTGCATTAACGGGAGCTGCCGACCTTTGGTCCTCGATCTTTGTGTACTGCTAATAAACTCGTCAATATTTCCGAAAAGAAAACCCAAATTTCAAGGCTAACCCATGGATTGTAGTCTATTTTGCCATGGTCATAATGCTACATGAACAGAAATAGTCTCCCAGGACGTGCATTGACGGGAGCTGCCGACGATTGGAATCCTCGATATATGTATACTGCAGATAAACTCGTCAATATTTCCGAAAAGAAAACCCAAATTTCAAGGCTAACCCATTGATTTTGCTCTAGGCTGCCATGCAAACAATGCTACAAAGCAGAAATAGGCTCCCAGGACGTGCATTAACGGGAGCTGCCGACCTTTGGTCCTCGATCTTTGTGTACTGCAAATAAACTCGTCAATATTTCCGAAAAGAAAACCCAAATTTCAAGGCTAACCC
>JACCIE010000402.1:0-13095 GCA_018906755.1 Sycophaga agraensis
GTTCCCCTCGGAAAATTCGGAATTTTCACCTCCCCAAGTATTGGAACAACCTCGGAAACTTTGAAAAATTCGACCCCCGGAGCAAAGGTACACGCTCGAGAACTTTGTCGAATAACGACGTTCGGGCCAGCAAAGGGACACGCTCGCAGACTTTGTCGAAAACGACATTCGGCGTGGACGAATCGGCTGGGGTAGTCAGGGATTACGAACTTTAGAGCATACTTCCATGCTCGCAAAGCAATGCGTATGGGGAACTTGTAAAAATTCCGCTGCTCAGCAAAGGGACACGCTCGGAGACTTTGTCGAAAACGACATTCGGCGTGGACGAATCGGCTGGGGTAGTCAGGGATTACGAACTTTAGAGCATACTTCCATGCTCGCAAAGCAATGCGTATGGGGAACTTGTAAAAATTCCGCTGCTCAGCAAAGGGACACGCTCGGAGACTTTGTCGAAAACGACACTCGGCGTGAACGAATCGGCTGGGGTAGTTACGGATTACGAACTTTAGAGCATACTTCCATGCTCGCAAAGCAATGCGTATGGGGAACTTGTAAAAATTCCGCTGCTCAGCAAAGGGACACGCTCGGGGATTTTGTCGAAAACGACGTTCAGAGAATTGGTATACCCTCGGATATCTAATGAAAATCGACCTCCAAAGCATTGGTACAACTTCGGAAAATTCGAAAATTTCACCCCCCGGAGCATTGGTACACCCTCGGAAAATTCGGAATTTTCACCCCCCCAAGTATTGGAACAACCTCGGAAACTTTGAAAAAATCGATCTCCGAAGTATTGGAAAACCCTCGGAAAATTGGAAAATTTCACCCCCCGGAGCATTGGTACACCCTCGGAAAATTCGTAAATTTCACCCCCCCAAGTATTGTAGCAACCTCGGAAACTTTGAAAATATCGACCCCCGGAGCAAAGGGACACGCTCGGGGACTTTGTCGAAAAACGACCTTCGGGCCAGCAAAGGGACACGCTCGGGCACTTTGTCAAAAAACGACCTTCGGGCCAGCAAAGGGACACGCTCGAGGACTTTGTCGAAAACGACACTCGGCGTGGACGAATCGGCTGGGGTAGTTACGGATTACGAACTTTAGAGCATACTTCCATGCTCGCAAAGCAATGCGTATGGGGAACTTGTAAAAATTCCGCTGCTCAGCAAAGGGACACGCTCGGAGACTTTGTCGAAAACGACACTCGGCGTGGACGAATCGGCTGGGGTAGTTACGGATTACGAACTTTAGAGCATACTTCCATGCTCGCAAAGCAATGCGAATGGGGAACTTGTAAAAATTCCGCTGCTCAGCAAAGGGACACGCTCGGAGACTTTGTCGAAAACGACATTCGGCGTGGACGAATCGGCTGGGGTAGTCAGGGATTACGAACTTTAGAGCATACTTCCATGCTCGCAAAGCAATGCGTATGGGGAACTTGTAAAAATTCCGCTGCTCAGCAAAGGGACACGCTCGGGGACTTTGTCGAAAACGACACTCGGCGCGAACGAATCGGCTGGGGTAGTTACGGATTACGAACTTTAGAGCATACTTCCATGCTCGCAAAGCAATGCGTATGGGGAACTTGTAAAAATTCCGCTGCTCAGCAAAGGGACACGCTTGGGGATTTTGTCGAAAACGACGTTCAGAGCATTGGTATACCCTCGGAAATCTAATAAAAATCGACCCCCGAAGCATTGGTACAACTTCGGAAAATTCGAAAATTTCACCCCCCGGAGCATTGGTACACCCTCGGAAAATTCGTAAATTTCACCCCCCCAAGTATTGTAGCAACCTCGGAAACTTTGAAAAAATCGACCTTCGAAGTATTGGAAAACCCTCGGAAAATTGGAAAATTTCACCCCCCGGAGCATTGGTACACCCTCGGAAAATTCGTAAATTTCACCCCCCCAAGTATTGTAACAACCTCGGAAACTTTGAAAAATTCGACCCCCGGAGCAAAGGGACACGCTCGCGGACTTTGTCGAAAAACGACCTTCGGGCCAGCAAAGGGACACGCTCGGGCACTTTGTCAAAAAACGACCTTCGGGCCAGCAAAGGGACACGCTCGAGGACTTTGTCGAAAACGACACTCGGCGCGAACGAATCGGCTGGGGTAGTTACGGATTACGAACTTTAGAGCATACTTCCATGCTCGCAAAGCAATGCGTATGGGGAACTTGTAAAAATTCCGCTGCTCAGCAAAGGGACACGCTCGGAGACTTTGTCGAAAACGACACTCGGCGTGGACGAATCGGCTGGGGTAGTTACGGATTACGAACTTTAGAGCATACTTCCATGCTCGCAAAGCAATGCGTATGGGGAACTTGTAAAAATTCCGCTGCTCAGCAAAGGGACACGCTCGGGGATTTTGTCGAAAACGACGTTCAGAGCATTGGTATACCCTCGGAAATCTAATAAAAATCGACCCCCGAAGCATTGGTACAACTTCGGAAAATTCGAAAATTTCACCCCCCGGAGCATTGGTACACCCTCGGAAAATTCGTAAATTTCACCCCCCCAAGTATTGTAGCAACCTCGGAAACTTTGAAAAATTCGACCCCCGGAGCAAAGGTACACGCTCGAGAACTTTGTCGAAAAACGACGTTCGGGCCAGCAAAGGGACACGCTCGGAGACTGTCGAAAACGACACTCGGCGTGGACGAATCGGCTGGGGTAGTTAGGGATTACGAACTTTAGAGCATACTTCCATGCTCGCAAAGCAATGCGTATGAGGAACTTGTAAAAATTCCGCTGCTCAGCAAAGGGACACGCTCGGGGATTTTGTCGAAAACGACGTTCAGAGCATTGGTATACCCTCGGAAATCTAATAAAAATCGACCCCCGAAGCATTGGTACACCCTCGGAAAATTCGTAAATTTCACCCCCCCAAGTATTGTAGCAACCTCGGAAACTTTGAAAAATTCGACCCCCGGAGCAAAGGTACACGCTCGAGAACTTTGTCGAATAACGACGTTCG
The DNA here is from genome assembly GCA_018906755.1 of Sycophaga agraensis. NCBI lineage: Eukaryota > Metazoa > Arthropoda > Insecta > Hymenoptera > Pteromalidae > Sycophaga > Sycophaga agraensis. The sequence continues at coordinate 2,981 of JACCIE010000402.1, forward strand.
GGCCAGCAAAGGGACACGCTCGCAGACTTTGTCGAAAACGACATTCGGCGTGGACGAATCGGCTGGGGTAGTTAGGGATTACGAACTTTAGAGCATACTTCCATGCTCGCAAAGCAATGCGTATGGGGAACTTGTAAAAATTCCGCTGCTCAGCAAAGGGACACGCTCGGGGATTTTGTCGAAAACGACGTTCAGAGAATTGGTATACCCTCGGATATCTAATGAAAATCGACCTCCAAAGCATTGGTACAACTTCGGAAAATTCGAAAATTTCACCCCCCGGAGCATTGGTACACCCTCGGAAAATTCGGAATTTTCACCCCCCCAAGTATTGTAACAACCTCGGAAACTTTGAAAAATTCGACCCCCGGAGCAAAGGTACACGCTCGAGGACTTTGTCGAAAAACGACGTTCGGGCCAGCAAAGGGACACGCTCGGAGACTTTGTCGAAAACGACACTCGGCGTGGACGAATCGGCTGGGGTAGTTACGGATTACGAACTTTAGAGCATACTTCCATGCTCGCAAAGCAATGCGTATGGGGAACTTGTAAAAATTCCGCTGCTCAGCAAAGGGACACGCTCGGAGACTTTGTCGAAAACGACACTCGGCGTGGACGAATCGGCTGGGGTAGTCAGGGATTACGAACTTTAGAGCATACTTCCATGCTCGCAAAGCAATGCGAATGGGGAACTTGTAAAAATTCCGCTGCTCAGCAAAGGGACACGCTCGGAGACTTTGTCGAAAACGACACTCGGCGTGGACGAATCGGCTGGGGTAGTTACGGATTACGAACTTTAGAGCATACTTCCATGCTCGCAAAGCAATGCGTATGGGGAACTTGTAAAAATTCCGCTGCTCAGCAAAGGGACACGCTCGGTGTTTTATATCGATTTTCTAATGACGTGAAGTGTAAAAAGGAAGATGTGAAAAATGGTTTATTCAGTCAAATACTGTTATACTAAATCGTCTTATTTATATACACCTGAATTACACAAAATGAGCTATCGAGCGTTGAGTAAATATTATTCTACGGTGCTCTCTGCTTCGATGCTCGCTCTATACTAACTCGACCTTTTTCCTTTCCTTAGTTGCGAGAGGCTAAATTTTTCCCCCCACTCATAACCCGGGTCTTTACTTTATTGAACGCGACATCCTCCCCACGCAAAAAAGGTGTTTACAAAAATCATTGATTTGATACAGACGACTTAAATTACACGCCAAGTTTATACATAATTCTTAGGTTACTTCTATTACATATTTATGTTATTATTGTAGATTACATTTCTTATTATTGGGCATTTTTATTTACTCGTGAAGGCATTACATATAATAGGGGACATCTTAATAGTTATATTAATTGCTAGATACATTACTCATAGTTGTAATAATTTACAATTACACCCTTCTAATTCTTAATACTAGTGCAATATTTAATCTAAAGAAAGAAAAAAAATATAAATTATTTATTTGTATCCCAATCGATCTGGTCTTTTTGAAATTCGTCCACTTCTGGTCTTAGTTTCTTGTATCGCATCATCTTCTTTCTCTATTACCGCGACAATCTCTTGTTTTGTTATTTCGAGTTCCCTAGATTTATTTTTTACTGTATCGTTCTCGTTCGTAGAATTTTCCGCATTTAACTCGAGTGGATACAATCGTTTGACAGGACGTGTCATTTCGCCTGTGGCCGTTATTAGTCTCGCGACGCGTGTATGACCGTCTTTTCCAAAAAATAATTCTTTAATCTTTGCTATAGGCCAATCTATGCGTTTCGCATTGTCGGTACCTATAAATACAATGTCGCCTATTTTCCATTCTTTTACGATTTTCTCTTTGCGACTTTGATATTTTAATGCGCCTAAGTATTCGCTTCTGAATCTTTGTCTTAAATCCTGCTTGATTTTTTGCCTATAAGCAAAACGCTTATTCATCTCTATTTTGTCTAAATCTAATACGCCGATCTCTTTTATTTCCTGTAAGAACAACGATGGAGTTAGAGGTATCATTTCTTCCTGACTATCAGACATAAAAGTAATCGGTCGCGAGTTTATGACAGCTTCACAATCCACTAATGTAGTTAGCATTTCCTCGTAAGTTAAACAAGCTCTTTTTAGAGTCCGCCTCAATAAACGTTTGAGTATACCAATGAGACGTTCCCAAAATCCTCCCCACCAAGGTGCTGATGGAGGGTTAAATCTCCATTCGATTTGTTGCATTGCGAGTTTCTTTGCAATTTTTTCGTAATTTAAACTTTTTAATTTATTATTTAAACCTACAAAATTGGTCCCGTTATCACTAAATATGATTGTAGGCCTGCCTCGTCTGGCTATATGTCGTCTTAAAGCCATTAAAAATGACGCGACGTCTAGTGCATTAATTAATTCGAAATGCACTGCTCTGTACACCGCGCATGTAAATATACAAATCCAGGATTTACGTCCACCTTTTAAATAAATGGGCCCGGCGCAGTCGACTCCTATTACTTCAAATATCGCCGCATTTCGTACTCTATCAATCGGCAATGGTGCGTCATGTGTATCAACCTGCTTAGTATCATGCCGGCGACAGTTAATGCACTTACTAATAATCGCTCTCACAAATCGGCGCCCTCTTACGATCCAATATTTTTCTCTTAGGGCATTTAAAATGATTGCTGATCCCGCATGTTGAAGTTCTACATGTGTCTTTCTAATTAATAGCCCTACAAAATGATCGTTATTAGGTAAGACAATAGGACACCGAAAATTATAGTTATCTTCGCGATACAGAAGCTTGGATTTAGTTCGAATAAGTCCCTGTTTGTCGATAAAGGGTGCAAGATCTTTAATATCTTTGTCATCTAAACTATTGAAATTTCTATCCTGTATGAGTTTAAGTAAGCAAACTTCCGCTCTCGAATACTCCTTTGCTGTTATAATTTTTTGACTATTTCTATTTATTTTATTTCGACAGTTAAATAAAAATCTGTTTACCCAGCCCAAGACACAAATTATTTTACTGTAACACGATATATTTTTAAATAAATTATTATTATGTAATAGACTTTCTTTATTTTTTATTCTAATCAATGCTGTACTTTGTAACAGAGCCGACCTTTTTAGTTCTGCATTTACTGCTATTTCATTAATATTCTCGCCTTGTTCTGCAGGCCATTTTTCTACCTGTTCCTTAAGCCAATCCGGGCCCGCCCACCAGTTAGATGCTAATAGCTGAGAGACAGTGCAACCTCTCGACGGCAGGTCAGCGGGGTTCCGATCCCCGGGTATATGTCTCCATTGCCTATAGTTCGTTAACTGCCTGATCTCTTTGACTCTATTAGCCACAAAGACGCTCCAATTACTTTCGCGTTGTATCCATGCAAGCACTGTGGAAGAGTCCGTCCAATAATAATGCTCCCATTGTTTTCCATGCAAAGCCTCTACAACTTGCACCGATAATCTCGCCCCAATTGTAGCAGCAAGCAATTCTAGTCGCGGTATGCTAGGTCCTGAATTTATCTGCGGTTTGATTGCAGGCGCAACGCGAGTCTTGGCTTGAACAAAGTGCACCCTAACCTCAAGCCCTCTACGGATTCTAATAAAAATAACTGTAGCGTACGCCTGTTTGCTTGCGTCAACGAAAGTATGTAGACTAATGTTACTCGTTTCATCAATTACTCCTCGTATGCATCTGGGAATCTTAATTTTCTGTAAATCATTTAACTCTTCAATCCAGTGCCTAAAACGTTTTTTAATATCCTCCCCAACTTCGTCGTCCCACGATAATTTTGTCGCCCATGCCTCTTGCAATAAGATCTTAGGCCCGAGCGCGACGGGGCACACAAAGCCGAGCGGATCAAAAATGCGGTGAGCCACGGATAAAATATTCCTTTTCGTCACCTTGCGAAAATCGACCTCTTTTAGATTATTGCAATTGAGTGATAACGTATCTAAGCTTTTGTCCCACAATAATCCGAGCACGTTGCTACAGGCTTCGGTAGCGCCGTCATTGGTATACTCCCATCCGCGCAAATCGAATTTCCCTGACTCCATCGCCGTTCTCGCATCATTTTTAAAATTATTGTACTCATTCATGCTGTTTACACTCGTAACACAGTTGTCTACGTAAAAACTTCTTTTAAGCTTCTCAATATTGTCATGGTTTATATTATTACCTGGATTATTACCGAACGAGTCTAATATGTTCTTTAAATGTAAGTTAATAATCGCTCCTAGGATGAATGGGCTGCTGCAAACGCCGAATACTACTCTACAATGTCTATAGGTAATAATATTTCTCTCGCGATCGTACCACAGGAATCTTAAAAAATCGCGATCGCTAGGGGATATGCTTATTTGTAAAAAAGCTTTTCGTATATCGGCAATTACACCTATGTTCCCTAGTCTAAAACGCATTAATATATTTACTACCTGCTCGATGAGATTAGGACCCTTTTCTAAACAGTCGTTGAGCGACGGTGAGCCGGCCGATGCATCATAAACCGGCCTTGTCTTGGTCGTCGAATTCTCTTTGTAGACCGGCCGATGCGGCATATAATTACCGAAGTTGCTTTCCTCTTCGGGAGGAACTCGTTCTATGATCCCTTCTCTTACCCATTCTTCAAAGATATCGTTGTAAACCTCGTATTTTTTGGCTACCTGCAACTTTTTCGCCAAAGACTCTAACCTTTGGACAGCTATTCCTTTGTTATTTTTCAAAGTAGGATGACACTCGAGCCAAGGCAGCTTTACTTCAAAACGATTCTGTTCATTTTTTATTACACCCTCCTTAAACGTTTCTTCAACTTCTATGTCTCGCTGCCTCTGCGTTTTATGATCTATGGGGTCTTTTATTCCTAAACTATCCAAGGACCATAAATCTTGAATATCGGCATCCTTAACGAACATAGAAATTGTCGAAATGGCCAAATTCCCGTGGGTGTTTATTGTGGGTACTTTACCCATAAGCGTCCATCCAAGAAGCGTTTCGATTGCCGTCAGGCCGCTCTCCAACACATGTATGCGCCCCGTAAGCAATTTCCCAGCGATGTCCGCGCCGATAAGAATTGACACCGCCTTTTCTTCACTGCATACGTCTGTCAGTTGTACATTTAAATTTTCCAGTTCTTGCAACCATTCTCCTTTTGCCACCGATGGAACATCTGCGCAAATCTTCGACTCTCCGAGAGCATGAAAATTACACCAATAACTATTATCAATATTGCCAACTCTTATGCGATATCTGTTGTGTTTGGTGAGCTTGGATTTCTCGCCTCCGAAGAGTAAGTGCACCATATCTTGTTGTCCGAGCGGCGCGTAATTTAATCGGACTGCAACTTCACTTAAAACATACGAATGCTGTGATCCTGTGTCTATGACTGCACGGACTACCATTTCAGAATCGTCACTTCTTATTCTTATTTTTAAAGTCTGCATGAATGTTGACGGAAATTCTTCTACAGCAGCTAAGCTACACTCTTGACTATTTATAGCCGCAACTGAGTTTGTCGGTGTATCATTTCGTTTTTCTATGGATCTTTCCTCACTATAACACATTAGTTCCACATGTCGACGCGCGCACTTTGAGCATTTAACCTTTACACGACAAAATCTGCTGCCGTGTCCAATTTTTAAACAATTAAAACAAGCGCGTTTACTCTTTACGATCGCTTGCCGCTCCGACAGCTGCATATTCTTTGCTTTCGGACAACTTGCACTAGCATGATCACTTTTATTGCAAAAGATACATACGTGATATTTTTCCTCTGCTATCAATAAGTTATGTACCGAGGGTACATCTTTTCCGTGGGAATGGCTCCGGGACTTCTTGTAGCGCTCCTGTTCATTAGCTTTAATGCCAAATCCCTGCATTGCCATCGAAATTCTTAATTCGTTCTGCACTTCTGCTTCTAAGAACTCAATCAACCTATTTAGCCGATTCTTTGACATATCACTCGCGCCATCGTCGTTATTGGCTTCCTTTGCACTATTTGAACGCTGCCACACGCGTAATAAATCTTCCGGTAGCGAAGACTCCACCAATGGAAATAGCATAGCAGCATATTTATCGGTTGTTACACCCAGTGTTTCCAATGCTCTCAAATGCGATTCTATTCTGTCGTATAAGTCGGCCAGTTGCACTTCTTTCGTCGACAACGCGTTTTGCAAGACCATTTGCAAAAGTTCGCGCACATAAACTTCGATCTGCAAATCGTTACGGCCGAAACGTCTTTTTAAGCTTTCAATAGCTTTCATGTAGTTTTCGCCGGTCGGCGGATAACTTCTAACTAATTCGGCAGCACGAGACAATGGCACCATCGCTTGCATCAAGTATTGAAACTTATCTTCGTTCGTCATGTTTGTGTCTTCGTGGATCTTTTTAAACGAACTCCAGAATTGTAGCCAGTCCTTTATACTTCCAGAAAACTTCACGAGCTCGGTTTTAGGCAGATTATATGCTCTTCTCGCTTCAGGCTGATTTGCACTCGCGTTATCTAGTGGAGTTGCATTTACAGCTCGGTTGTTTCTTGCTGCAATTCTACTATCGAACTTATATTTTGCCATTAAATATCTGTACTTGTATGCGTCTTGTTCATCCAATTCTCTCTCGATCACTTCTTCAGCCGCGTCACTTTGCGTCAACTCTTCATTAATATTGGCCGAAATTGTTCCCAGTTCGTTGTGTTTATCCGTCAATAAAGTAAAGGCCACAGTTAACTCTGCAGTCCCTGAATCGATATCGTCTAATAGAATGTTCATCGAGTTCACTGCTTTCGTGAAGCCCGTCCTTAAACTGCTCCTTTTCTTTTTTAATTTCTCCATTACTATTTGACTTCTTTAATCACAAACAAAAAACACAATCTTCGCACTATCACTGCACTTCACGTCCTGTCACGGTCGCCAGTTGTTTTATATCGATTTTCTAATGACGTGAAGTGTAAAAAGGAAGATGTGAAAAATGGTTTATTCAGTCAAATACTGTTATACTAAAATCGTCTTTATTTATATACACCTGAATTACACAAAATGAGCTATCGAGCGTTGAGTAAATATTATTCTACGGTGCTCTCTGCTTCGATGCTCGCTCTATACTAACTCGACCTTTTTCCTTTCCTTAGTTGCGAGAGGCTAAATTTTTCCCCCCACTCATAACCCGGGTCTTTACTTTATTGAACGCGACACTCGGAGACTTTGTCGAAAACGACATTCGGCGTGGACGAATCGGCTGGGGTAGTCAGGGATTACGAACTTTAGAGCATACTTCCATGCTCGCAAAGCAATGCGTATGGGGAACTTGTAAAAATTCCGCTGCTCAGCAAAGGGACACGCTCGGAGACTTTGTCGAAAACGACACTCGGCGTGGACGAATCGGCTGGGGTAGTTAGGGATTACGAACTTTAGAGCATACTTCCATGCTCGCAAAGCAATGCGTATGAGGAACTTGTAAAAATTCCGCTGCTCAGCAAAGGGACACGCTCGGGGATTTTGTCGAAAACGACGTTCAGAGCATTGGTATACCCTCGGAAATCTAATAAAAATCGACCCCCGAAGCATTGGTACACCCTCGGAAAATTCGTAAATTTCACCCCCCCAAGTATTGTAGCAACCTCGGAAACTTTGAAAAATTCGACCCCCGGAGCAAAGGTACACGCTCGAGAACTTTGTCGAAAAACGACGTTCGGGCCAGCAAAGGGACACGCTCGCAGACTTTGTCGAAAACGACATTCGGCGTGGACGAATCGGCTGGGGTAGTCAGGGATTACGAACTTTAGAGCATACTTCCATGCTCGCAAAGCAATGCGTATGGGGAACTTGTAAAAATTCCGCTGCTCAGCAAAGGGACACGCTCGGAGACTTTGTCGAAAACGACACTCGGCGTGAACGAATCGGCTGGGGTAGTTACGGATTACGAACTTTAGAGCATACTTCCATGCTCGCAAAGCAATGCGTATGAGGAACTTGTAAAAATTCCGCTGCTCAGCAAAGGGACACGCTCGGGGATTTTGTCGAAAACGACGTTCAGAGCATTGGTATACCCTCGGAAATCTAATAAAAATCGACCCCCGAAGCATTGGTACACCCTCGGAAAATTCGTAAATTTCACCCCCCCAAGTATTGTAGCAACCTCGGAAACTTTGAAAAATTCGACCCCCGGAGCAAAGGTACACGCTCGAGAACTTTGTCGAATAACGACGTTCGGGCCAGCAAAGGGACACGCTCGCAGACTTTGTCGAAAACGGACACTCGGCGTGGACGAATCGGCTGGGGTAAGTCAGGGATTACGAACTTTAGAGCATACTTCCATGCTCGCAAGCAATGCGTATGGGGAACTTGTAAAAATTCCGCTGCTCAGCAAAGGGACACGCTCGGAGACTTTGTCGAAAACGACATTCGGCGTGGACGAATTCACCCCCCGGAGCATGGTACACCCTCGGTAAATATCACCCCCCCAAGTTACGGATTACGAACGACCCCCGGAGCAAAGGTACACGCTCGAGAACTTTGTCGAGAGCATCGTTCGGGTCACAAAGGGACTTCCTTTGTCGAAAACGACACTGCTCGCGGCTGGGGTAAAGCAATGCGAATGGGGAACTTGTAAAAATTCCGCTCAGCAAAGGGACACGCTCAGGAGACTTTGTCGAAAACGACACTCGGCGTGAACGAATCGGCTGGGGTAGTTACGGATTACGAACTTTAGAGCATACTTCCATGCTCGCAAAGCAATGCGTATGAGGAACTTGTAAAAATTCCGCTGCTCAGCAAAGGGACACGCTCGGGGATTTTGTCGAAAACGACGTTCAGAGCATTGGTATACCCTCGGAAATCTAATAAAAATCGACCCCCGAAGCATTGGTACACCCTCGTTAAAATTCGTATTAATTTCACCCCCCCAAGTATTGTAGCAACCTCGGAAACTTTGAAAAATTCGACCCCCGGAGCAAAGGTACACGCTCGAGAACTTTGTCGAATAACGATGCGTTCGGGCCAGCAAAGGGACACGCTCGGAGACTTTGTCGAAAACGACACTCGGCGTGGACGAATCGGCTGGGGTAACTTAGGGATAAACTTTAAGCATACTTCCATGCTCGCAAAGCAATCGTATGGGGAACTTGTAAAAATTCCGCTGCTCAGCAAAGGGACACGCTCGGGGATTTTGTCGAAAACGACGTTCAGAGAATTGGTATACCCTCGGATATCTAATGAAAATCGACCTCCAAAGCATTGGTACAACTTCGGAAAATTCGAAAATTTCACCCCCCGGAGCATTGGTACACCCTCGGAAAATTCGGAATTTTCACCCCCCCAAGTATTGGAACAACCTCGGAAACTTTGAAAAAATCGACCTTCGAAGTATTGGAAAACCCTCGGAAAATTGGAAAATTTCACCCCCCGGAGCATTGGTACACCCTCGGAAAATTCGTAAATTTCACCCCCCCAAGTATTGTAACAACCTCGGAAACTTTGAAAAATTCGACCCCCGGAGCAAAGGTACACGCTCGAGAACTTTGTCGAAAAACGACGTTCGGGCCAGCAAAGGGACACGCTCGGAGACTTTGTCGAAAACGACACTCGGCGTGGACGAATCGGCTGGGGTAGTTAGGGATTACGAACTTTAGAGCATACTTCCATGCTCGCAAAGCAATGCGTATGGGGAACTTGTAAAAATTCCGCTGCTCAGCAAAGGGACACGCTTGGGGATTTTGTCGAAAACGACGTTCAGAGAATTGGTATACCCTCGGATATCTAATGAAAATCGACCTCCAAAGCATTGGTACAACTTCGGAAAATTCGAAAATTTCACCCCCCGGAGCATTGGTACACCCTCGGAAAATTCGGAATTTTCACCTCCCCAAGTATTGGAACAACCTCGGAAACTTTGAAAAATTCGACCCCCGGAGCAAAGGTACACGCTCGAGAACTTTGTCGAATAACGACGTTCGGGCCAGCAAAGGGACACGCTCGCAGACTTTGTCGAAAACGACATTCGGCGTGGACGAATCGGCTGGGGTAGTCAGGGATTACGAACTTTAGAGCATACTTCCATGCTCGCAAAGCAATGCGTATGGGGAACTTGTAAAAATTCCGCTGCTCAGCAAAGGGACACGCTCGGAGACTTTGTCGAAAACGACAACTC
>JACCIE010000403.1:0-12958 GCA_018906755.1 Sycophaga agraensis
ACATTACTCCACCAGCATGCAGCACTTTCTGGTAAGTTTTAAACCGAATTTTGGTCACCTTGTATCATGTTTCGGAAAGTATTTTCCGACACACTTAGTGACTTCGCAGTAAATCCCAAGTAAATTTCTACTAGATTTTCAACCAGATTAGAATTTACCCGACCTACTTTAGATAAAATTCATTTCGATTTCTCCTTGAAATTTAGTCGGCTTTGGATCCATTAATGGTGGATTGTGTCTACTGAAAGAATGGTGTTTGAAAACATAATATGGAAGTTTGTTTGAGTAGTTGACAATTTGCCACAATTTCCATTCAATTTCCAATCACATTTTCTGTTCTTTGACAAGTTCTTAACAAATTCTCGTAAATTTCCAGAGAATTATACTACATTACTCCACCAGCATGCAGCAATTTCTGGTAATTTTTAAACCGAATTTTAGTCACCTTGTATCATGTTCCGGACAGTATTTTCCCGACACACTTAGTGACTTCGCAGTAAATCCCAAGTAAATTTCTACTAGATTTTCACCCAGATTAGAATTTACCCGACCTACTTTAGATAAAATTCATTTCGATTTCTCCTTGAAATTTAGTCGGCATTGGAACCATTAATGGTGGATTGTGTCTGCTGAAAGAATGGTGTTTGAAAACATAATATGGAAGTTTGTTTGAGTAGTTGACAATTTGCCACAATTTCCATTCAATTTCCAATCACATTTTCTGTTCTTTGACAAGTTCTTAACAAATTCTCGTAAATTTCCAGATAATTATGCTACATTACTACACCAGCATGCAGCAATTTCAGGTAATTTTCTAGCCGAATTTCGGTCAACTTGTATCATGTTGCGGAGAGTATTTTTTTCGACACACTTAGTGACTTCGCAGTAAATCCCAAGTAAATTTCTAATAGATTTTCAACCAGATTAGAATTTACCCGACCTACTTTAGATAAAATTCATTTCGATTTCTCCTTGAAATTTAGTCGGTGTTGGAACCATTAATGGTCGATTGTGTCTGCTGAAAGAATGGTGTTTGAAAACATAATATGGAAGTTTGTTTGAGTAGTTGACAATTTGCCACAATTTCCATTCAATTTCCAATCACATTTTCTGTTCTTTGACAAGTTCTTAACAAATTCTCGTAAATTTCCAGATAATTATGCTACATTACTCCACCAGCATGCAGCACTTTCTGGTAATTTTTAAACCGAATTTTAGTCACCTTGTATCATGTTCCGGACAGTATTTTCCCGACACACTTAGTGACTTCGCAGTAAATCCCAAGTAAATTTCTACTAGATTTTCACCCAGATTAGAATTTACCCGAACTACTTTAGATAAAATTCATTTCGATTTCTCCTTGAAATTTAGTCGGCTTTGGAACCATTAATGGTGGATTGTGTCTGCTGAAAGAATGGTGTTTGAAAACATAATATGGAAGTTTGTTTGAGTAGTTGACAATTTGCCACAATTTCCATTCAATTTCCAATCACATTTTCTGTTCTTTGACAAGTTCTTAACAAATTCTCGTAAATTTCAAGAGAATTATGTTAGATTACTCCACCAGCATGCAGCAATTTCTGGTAATTTTAAAACCGAATTTTGGTCACCTTGTATCCTGTTCCGGACAGTATTTTCCGACACACTTAGTGACTTCGCAGTAAATCCCAAGTAAATTTCTAATAGATTTTCAACCAGATTAGAATTTACCCGACCTACTTTAGATAAAATTCATTTCGATTTCTCCTTGAAATTTAGTCGGTGTTGGAACCATTAATGGTGGATTGTGTCTGCTGAAAGAATGATGTTTTAAACCATAATATGGAAGTTTGTTCGAGTTCTTGATAATTTTCCACAATTTCCATTTAATTTCCAATCACATTTTCTGTTCTTTGACAAGTTCTTAACAAATTCTCGTAAATTTCGAGATAATTATGCTACATTACTACACCAGCATGCAGCAATTTCAGGTAATTTTCTAGCCGAATTTCGGTCAACTTGTATCATGTTCCGGAGAGTATTTTTTTCGACACACTTAGTGAATTTGCAGTAAATCGTAGTAAATTTCTACTAGATTTTCAATCAAATTAGAACTTTCCCCACCAACTTTATATAAAATTCTTTTCGATTTCTCCTTGCAATTTAGTCGGTTTTGCAACCATTAATGGTGGATTGTGTCTGCTGAAAGAATGTTGTTTGAAAACATAATATGGAAGTTTGTTCGAGTTCTTGACAATTTGCCACAATTTCCATTTGATTTCCTATCACATATTCCGTACTTTAACAATGTTTTAACAAATTATCGTAAATTTCAAGAGAATTATACTACAATACTCCACCAGCATGCAGCAATTTCAGGTAATTTTCTAGCCGAATTTCGGTCAACTTGTATCATGTTCCGGAGAGTATTTTTCCGACACACTTAGTGAATTTGCAGTAAATACCTAGTAAATTTCTACTAGATTTTCAATCAAATTTGAATTAGCACTACCTACTTTAGATTAAATTCTTGTCGATTTCTCCTTGAAACTTGGTCGCCTTTGAAACTATTAATGGAGGCTTTTATCTGCTGAAAGAATGTTGTTTGAAAACATAATATGGAAGGTTGTTCGAGTTCCTGACAATTTTCCACATTTCCATTTAATTTCTAATCACATTTTCCGTACTTTAACAATTTCTTAACAAATTCTCGTAAATTTCAAGAGAATTATACTAGATTACTCTCACCAGCTTGCAAGCAATTTCTGGTAATTTCCAAGCCGAATTTTGGTCACCTTGGAGTCATGTTCCGGAAAGTATTTTTCCGAAACACTTAGTGACTTCACAGTAAATCCCAAAGTAAATTTCTACTTGATTTTCAATGAAATTAGAATTTTCCTGACACACTTTAGATAAAACTCTTTTCGATTTTTCCTTGAAAATTTAGTCGGTTTTGAACATTAATCGGGCGATTGTATCTGCTGAAAGAATGTGTTGAAAACATAGTATGAAAGTTTGATCGAGTACTTGACAATTTGCCACAATTTCCATTGAATTTCCTATCACATTTTCCGTTCATTGACAACTTCTTAACAAATTATCGTAAATTTCCAAGAGAATTATACTAGATTACTCCACCAGCATGCAGCAATTTCTGGTAATTTTAAACCGAATTTTGGTCACCTTGTATCATGTTCCGGACAGTATTTTCCCGACACACTTAGTGACTTCGCAGTAAATCCCAAGTAAATTTCTACTAGATTTTCAATCAAATTAGAATTTTCTCGACCGACTTAAGATAATAATCTTTTCAGAATTCTCCTTGAAATTTAGTCGGTGTTGGAACCATTAATGGTCGATTGTGTCTGCTGATAGAATGATGTTTGAAAACATAATATGGAAGGTTGATTGAGTACTTGACAATTTGCCACAATTTCCATTTGATTTCCTATCACATTTTCCGTTCATTGACAACTTCTTAACAAATTATCGTAAATTTCAAGAGAATTATGTTAGATTACTCCACCAGCATGCAGCAATTTCTGGTAATTTTAAAACCGAATTTTGGTCACCTTGTATCCTGTTCCGGACAGTATTTTCCCGACACACTTAGTGACTTCGCAGTAAATCCCAAGTAAATTTCTACTAGATTTTCAATCAAATCAGAATTTTCTCGACCGGCTTAAGATAATAATCTTTTCGATTTCTCCTTGAAATTTAGTCGGTGTTGGAACCATTAATGGTCGATTGTGTCTGCTGATAGAATGATGTTTGAAAACATAATCTGGAAGTTTGTTCGAGTTCTTGATAATTTTCCATAATTTCCATTTAATTTCCAATCACATTTTCTGTTCATTGACAACTTCTTAACAAATTATCGTAAATTTCAAGAGAATTATGTTAGATTACTCCACCAGCATGCAGCAATTTCTGGTAATTTTAAAACCGAATTTTGGTCAACTTGTATCCTGTTCCGGACAGTATTTTCCCGACACACTTAGTGACTTCGCAGTAAATCCCAAGTAAATTTCTACTAGATTTTCAATCAAATCAGAATTTTCTCGACCGACTTAAGATAATAATCTTTTCGATTTCTCCTTGAAATTTAGTCGGTGTTGGAACCATTAATGGTCGATTGTGTCTGCTGATAGAATGATGTTTGAAAACATAATCTGGAAGTTTGTTCGAGTTCTTGATAATTTTCCACAATTTCCATTTAATTTCCAATCACATTTTCTGTTCTTTGACAAGTTCTTAACAAATGCTCGTAAATTTCCAGAGAATTATACTACATTACTCCACCAGCATGCAGCAATTTCTGGTAATTTTAAAACCGAATTTTGGTCACCTTGTATCCTGTTCCGGACAGTATTTTCCCGACACACTTAGTGACTTCGCAGTAAATCCCAAGTAAATTTCTACTAGATTTTCAGTCAGATTAGGAATTTACCCGACCTACTTAAGATAAAATTCATTTCGATTTCTCCTTGAAATTTAGTCGGTTTTGGAACCATTAATGGTGGATGGTGTCTGCTGAAAGAATGATGTTTTAAACCATAATATGGAAGTTTGTTTGAGTACGTGACAATTTTCCACAATTTCCATTTGATTTCCTATCACATTTTCCGTTCTTTGACAAGTTCTTAACATATTCTCGTAAATTTCATGAGAATTATGTTAGATTACTCCACCAGCATGCAGCAATTTCTGGTAATTTTAAAGCCGAATTTTGGTCACCTTGTATCCTGTTCCGGACAGTATTTTTCCCGACACACTTAGTGACTTCGCAGTAAATCCCAAGTAAATTTCTACTAGATTTTCAATCAAATCAGAATTTTCTCGACCGACTTAGATAATAATCTTTTCGATTTCTCCTTGAAATTTAGTCGGTGTTGGAACCATTAATGGTCGATTGTGTCTGCTGATAGAATGATGTTTGAAAACATAATATGGAAGGTTGATTCGAGTACTTGACAATTTGCCACAATTTCCATTTGAATTTCCAATCACATTTTCTGTTCATTGACAATTTCTTAACAAATTCTCGTAAATTTCAAGAGAATTATACTAGATTACTCCACCAGCTTGCAGCAATTTCTGGTAATTTCCAAGCCGAATTTTGGTCACCTTGTATCATGTTCCGGAAAGTATTTTCCGACACACTTAGTGACTTCACAGTAAATCCCAAGTAAATTTCTACTTGATTTTCAATGAAATTAGAATTTTCCTGACATACTTTAGATAAAACTCTTTCGATTTCTCCTTGAAATTTAGTCGGTTTTGGAACCATTAATGGAGGATTGTATCTGCTGAAAGAATGTGTTTGAAAACATAATATGGAAGTTTGTTCGAGTTCTCGACAATTTTCCACAATTTCCATTTGATTTCCAGTCACATTTTCGTTCTTTGACAATTTCTTAACAAATTCTCGTAAATTTCAAGAGAATTATACTAGATTACTCCACCAGCTTGCAGCAATTTCTGGTAATTTCCAAGCCGAATTTTGGTCACCTTGTATCATGTTCCGGAAAGTATTTTCCCGACACACTTAGTGACTTCACAGTAAATCCCAAGTAAATTTCTACTTGATTTTCAATGAAATTAGAATTTTCCTGACACTACTTTAGATAAAACTCTTTTCGATTTCTCCTTGAAATTTAGTCGGTTTTGGAAACCATTAATGGAGGATTGTATCTGCTGAAAGAATGTTGTTTGAAAACATAATATGGAAGCGTTGTTCGAGTGCATGACAATTTTCCACCATTTCCATTTAATTTCTAATCACATTTTCCGTACTTTGACAATTTCTTAACAAATTCTCGTAAATTTCAAGAGAATTATACTAGATTACTCCACCAGCTTGCAGCAATTTCTGGTAATTTCCAAGCCGAATTTTGGTCACCTTGTATCATGTTCCGGAAAGTATTTTCCGACACACTTAGTGACTTCACAGTAAATCCCAAGTAAATTTCTACTTGATTTTCAATGAAATTAGAATTTTCCTGACATACTTTAGATAAAACTCTTTCGATTTCTCCTTGAAATTTAGTCGCCTTTGAAACTATTAATGGAGGCTTTTATCTGCTGAAAGAATGTTGTTTGAAAACATAATATGGAAGTTTGTTCGAGTTCTTGACAATTTTCCACAATTTCCATTTGATTTCCTATCACATTTTCCGTTCATTGACAACTTCTTAACAAATTATCGTAAATTCCAAGAGAATTATGTTAGATTACTCCACCAGCATGCAGCAATTTCTGGTAATTTTAAAACCGAATTTTGGTCACCTTGTATCCTGTTCCGGACAGTATTTTCCCGACACACTTAGTGACTTCGCAGTAAATCCCAAATAAATTTCTACTAGATTTTCAATCAAATCAGAATTTTCTCGACCGACTTAAGATAATAATCTTTTCAAATTCTCCTTGAAATTTAGTCGGTGTTGGAACCATTAATGGTCGATTGTGTCTGCTGATAGAATGATGTTTGAAAACATAATCTGGAAGTTTGTTCGAGTTCTTGATAATTTTCCACAATTTCCATTTAATTTCCAATCACATTTTCTGTTCTTTGACAAGTTCTTAACAAATGCTCGTAAATTTCCAGAGAATTATACTACATTACTCCACCAGCATGCAGCAATTTCTGGTAATTTTAAAACCGAATTTTGGTCACCTTGTATCCTGTTCCGGACAGTATTTTCCCGACAAACTTAGTGACTTCGCAGTAAATCCCAAGTAAATTTCTACAAATTTACGAAAATTTGTCAATAATTTGTCAAAGAACGGAAAATGTGATTAGAAATTAAATGGAAATGGTTGAAAATTGTCATGCACGCGAACACGCTTCCATATTACGTTTTCAAACAATATTCTTTCAGCAGATACAATCCTCCATTAATGGTTACAAAACCGACTAAATTTCAAGGAGAAATCGGAAAGAGTTTTATCTAAAGTATGTCAGGAAAATTCTAATTTCATTGAAAATCAAGTAGAAATTTACTTGGGATTTACTGTGAAGTCACTAAGTGTGTCGGGAAAATACTTTCCGGAACATGATACATGGTGACCAAAATTCGGCTTGAAAATGACCAGAAATAGCTGCATGCTGGTGGAGTAATCTAGTATAATGCTCTTGAAATTTACGAGAATTTCTTACAAACTTGTTAAAGAACGGATAATGTAATTGGAAATTAAATGGAAATTGTAGAAAGTTGTCGAGAACTCGAACAAACTTCCATATTATGTTTTCAAACAACATTCTTTCAGCAGATACAATCCTCCATTAATGGTTTCAAAACCGACTAAATTTCAAGGCGAAATCGGAAAGAGTTTTATCTAAAGTATGTCAGGAAAATTCTAATTAGATTGAAAATCAAGTAGAAATTTACTTGGATTTTCCGGCGAATTTACTAAGTGTGTCGGAAAAATACTTTCCGGAACATGACCCAAGGTGACCAAAATTCGGCTTGGAAATTACCAGAAATTGCTGCAAGCTGGTGGAGTAATCTAGTATAATGCTCTTGAAATTTACGAGAATTTGTCAAGAACTTGTCATAGAACGGATAATGTAATTGGAAATTAAATGGAAATTGTAGAAAGTTGTCACGTACTCAAACAAGGAGAAATCAAGGAGAAATCGGAAAGAGTTTTATCTAAAGTATGTCAGGAAAATTCTAATTTCATTGAAAATCAAGTAGAAATTTACTTTGGGATTTACTGTGAAGTCACTAAGTGTGTCGGAAAAATACTTTCCGGAACATGACGCAAGGTGACCAAAATTCGGCTTGGAAATTACCAGAAATTGCTGCAAGCTGGTGGAGTAATCTAGTATAATGCTCTTGAAATTTACGAGAATTTCTTAAGAAATTGTCAAAGAACGAAAAATGTGACTGGAAATCAAATGGAATTTGTGGAAAATTGTCGAGAACTCGATCAAACTTTCATACTATGTTTTCAAACAACATTCTTTCAGCAGATACAATCCTCGATTAATGGTTTCAAAACCGACTAAATTTCAAGGAGAAATCGAAAAGAGTTTTATCTAAAGTATGTCAGGAAAATTCTAATTTCATTGAAAATCAAGTAGAAATTTACTTGGATTTTCCGGCGAATTCACTAAGTGTGTCGGAAAAATACTTTCCGGAACATGACCCAAGGTGACCAAAATTCGGCTTGGAAATTACCAGAAATTGCTGCAAGCTGGTGGAGTAATCTTGTATAATTCTCTTGAAATTTACGAGAATTTGTTAAGAAATTGTTAAAGTACGGAAAATGTGATTAGAAATTAAATGGAAATGGTGGAAAATTGTCATGCACGCGAACACGCTTCCATATTATGTTTTCAAACAATATTCTTTCAGCAGATACAATCCTCCATTAATGGTTTCAAAACCGACTAAATTTCAAGGAGAAATCGGAAAGAGTTTTATCTAAAGTGTGTCAGGAAAATTCTAATTTCATTGAAAATCAAGTAGAAATTTACTTGGGATTTACTGTGAAGTCACTAAGTGTGTCGGGAAAATACTTTCCGGAACATGATACATGGTGACCAAAATTCGGCTTGGAAATTACCAGAAATTGCTGCAAGCTGGTGGAGTAATCTAGTATAATTCTCTTGAAATTTACGAGAATTTCTTAAGAAATTGTCAAAGAACGAAAAATGTGACTGGAAATCAAATGGAATATGTGGAAAATTGTCGAGAACTCGAACAAACTTTCATACTATGTTTCAAACAATATTCTTTCAGCAGATACAATCCTCCATTAATGGTTACAAAACCGACTAAATTTCAAGGAGAAATCGGAAAGAGTTTTATCTAAAGTATGTCAGGAAAATTCTAATTTCTTTGAAAATCAAGTAGAAATTTACTTGGATTTTCCGGCGAATTCACTAAGTGTGTCGGAATAATACTTTCCGGAACATGACCCAAGGTGACCAAAATTCGGCTTGGAAATTACCAGAAATTGCTGCAAGCTGGTGGAGTAATCTTGTATAATTCTCTTGAAATTTACAAGAATTTGTTAAGAAATTGTTAAAGTACGGAAAATGTGATTAGAAATTAAATGGAAATGGTGGAAAATTGTCATGCACGCGAACACGCTTCCATATTATGTTTTCAAACAATATTCTTTCAGCAGATACAATCCTCCATTAATGGTTACAAAACAGACTAAATTTCAAGGAGAAATCGGAAAGAGTTTTATCTAAAGTGTGTCAGGAAAATTCTAATTTCATTGAAAATCAAGTAGAAATTTACTTGGGATTTACTGTGAAGTCACTAAGTGTGTCGGGAAAATACTTTCCGGAACATGATACATGGTGACCAAAATTCGGCTTGGAAATTACCAGAAATTGCTGCAAGCTGGTGGAGTAATCTAGTATAATTCTCTTGAAATTTACGAGAATTTCTTAAGAAATTGTCAAAGAACGAAAAATGTGACTGGAAATCAAATGGAATATGTGGAAAATTGTCGAGAACTCGAACAAACTTTCATACTATGTTTCAAACAATATTCTTTCAGCAGATACAATCCTCCATTAATGGTTACAAAACCGACTAAATTTCAAGGAGAAATCGGAAAGAGTTTTATCTAAAGTATGTCAGGAAAATTCTAATTTCTTTGAAAATCAAGTAGAAATTTACTTGGATTTTCCGGCGAATTCACTAAGTGTGTCGGAATAATACTTTCCGGAACATGACCCAAGGTGACCAAAATTCGGCTTGGAAATTACCAGAAATTGCTGCAAGCTGGTGGAGTAATCTTGTATAATTCTCTTGAAATTTACAAGAATTTGTCAAGAACTTGTCATAGAACGGATAATGTAATTGGAAATTAAATGGAAATTGTAGAAAGTTGTCACGTACTCAAATGTTTTCAAACAACATTCTTTCAGGATACAATCCTCCATTAATGAAAAACAGACTAAATTTCAAGGAGAAATCGGAAAGAGTTTTATCTAAAGTATGTCAGGAAAATTCTAATTTCATTGAAAATCAAGTAGAAATTTACTTTGGGATTTACTGTGAAGTCACTAAGTGTGTCGGGAAAATACTTTCCGGAACATGATACGCATGGTGACCAAAATTCGGCTTGGAAATTACCAGAAATTGCTGCAAGCTGGTGGAGTAATCTAGTATAATTCTCTTGAAATTTACGAGAATTTCTTAAGAAATTGTCAAAGAACGAAAAATGTGACTGGAAATCAAATGGAATTTGTGGAAAATTGTCGAGAACTCGAACAAACTTTCATACTATGTTTTCAAACAACATTCTTTCAGCAGATACAATCCTCCATTAATGGTTACAAAACCGACTAAATTTCAAGGAGAAATCGAAAAGAGTTTTATCTAAAGTATGTCAGGAAAATTCTAATTTCATTGAAAATCAAGTAGAAATTTACTTGGATTTTCCGGCGAATTCACTAAGTGTGTCGGAAAAATACTTTCCGGAACATGACCCAAGGTGACCAAAATTCGGCTTGGAAATTACCAGAAATTGCTGCAAGCTGGTGGAGTAATCTAGTATAATTCTCTTGAAATTTACGAGAATTTCTTAAGAAATTGTCAAAGAACGAAAAATGTGACTGGAAATCAAATGGAATTTGTGGAAAATTGTCGAGAACTCGATCAAACTTTCATACTATGTTTTCAAACAACATTCTTTCAGCAGATACAATCCTCGATTAATGGTTTCAAAACCGACTAAATTTCAAGGAAAAATCGAAAAGAGTTTTATCTAAAGTATGTCAGGAAAATTCTAATTTCATTGAAAATCAAGTAGAAATTTACTTGGATTTTCCGGCGAATTCACTAAGTGTGTCGGAAAAATACTTTCCGGAACATGATACATGGTGACCAAAATTCGGCTTGGAAATTACCAGAAATTGCTGCAAGCTGGTGGAGTAATCTAGTATAATTCTTTTGAAATTTATGAGAATTTGTTAAGAAATTGTTAAAGTACGGAAAATGTGATTAGAAATTAAATGGAAATGGTGGAAAATTGTCATGCACGCGAACACGCTTCCATATTATGTTTTCAAACAATATTCTTTCAGCAGATACAATCCTCCATTAATGGTTACAAAACCGACTAAATTTCAAGGAGAAATCGGAAAGAGTTTTATCTAAAGTGTGTCAGGAAAATTCTAATTTCATTGAAAATCAAGTAGAAATTTACTTGGGATTTACTGTGAAGTCACTAAGTGTGTCGGGAAAATACTTTCCGGAACATGATACATGGTGACCAAAATTCGGCTTGGAAATTACCAGAAATTGCTGCAAGCTGGTGGAGTAATCTAGTATAATTCTCTTGAAATTTACGAGAATTTCTTAAGAAATTGTCAAAGAACGAAAAATGTGACTGGAAATCAAATGGAATTTGTGGAAAATTGTCGAGAACTCGATCAAACTTTCATACTATGTTTTCAAACAACATTCTTTCAGCAGATACAATCCTCGATTAATGGTTTCAAAACCGACTAAATTTCAAGGAAAAATCGAAAAGAGTTTTATCTAAAGTATGTCAGGAAAATTCTAATTTCATTGAAAATCAAGTAGAAATTTACTTGGATTTTCCGGCGAATTCACTAAGTGTGTCGGAAAATACTTTCCGGAACATGACCCAAGGTGACCAAAATTCGGCTTGGAAATTACCAGAAATTGCTGCAAGCTGGTGGAGTAATCTAGTATAATTCTTTTGAAATTTACGAGAATTTGTTAAGAAATTGTTAAAGTACGGAAAATGTGATTAGAAATTAAATGGAAATGGTGGAAAATTGTCATGCACGCGAACACGCTTCCATATTATGTTTTCAAACAACATTCTTTCAGCAGATACAATCCTCCGATTAATGGTTTACAAAACCGACTAAATTTCAAGGAGAAATCGGAAAGAGTTTTATCTAAAGTGTGTCAGGAAAATTCTAATTTCATTGAAAATCAAGTAGAAATTTACTTGGGATTTACTGTGAAGTCACTAAGTGTGTCGGGAAAATACTTTCCGGAACATGATACATGGTGACCAAAATTCGGCTTGGAAATTACCAGAAATTGCTGCAAGCTGGTGGAGTAATCTAGTATAATTCTCTTGAAATTTACGAGAATTTCTTAAGAAATTGTCAAAGAACGAAAAATGTGACTGGAAATCAAATGGAATTTGTGGAAAATTGTCGAGAACTCGATCAAACTTTCATACTATGTTTTCAAACAACATTCTTTCAGCAGATACAATCCTCGATTAATGGTTTCAAAACCGACTAAATTTCAAGGAGAAATCGAAAGAGTTTTATCTAAAGTATGTCAGGAAAATTCTAATTTCATTGAAAATCAAGTAGAAATTTACTTGGATTTCCGGCGAATTCACTAAGTGTGTCGGAATAATACTTTCCGGAACATGACCCAAGGTGACCAAAATTCGGCTTGGAAATTACCAGAAATTGCTGCAAGCTGGTGGAGTAATCTAGTATAATTCTCTTGAAATTTACGAGAATTTCTTAAGAAATTGTCAAAGAACGAAAAATGTGACTGGAAATCAAATGGAATTTGTGGAAAATTGTCGAGAACTCGAATCAAACTTTCATACTATGTTTTCAAACAACATTCTTTCAGCAGATACAATCCTCGATTAATGGTTACAAAACCGACTAAATTTCGGAAAGAGTTTTATCTAAAGTATGTCAGGAAAATTCTAATTTCATTGAAAATCAAGTAGAAATTTACTTGGGATTTACTGTGAAGTCACTAAGTGTGTCGGGAAAATACTTTCCGGAACATGATACATGGTGACCAAAATTCGGCTTGGAAATTACCAGAAATTGCTGCAAGCTGGTGGAGTAATCTAGTATAATTCTCTTGAAATTTACGAGAATTTCTTAAGAAATTGTCAAAGAACGAAAAATGTGACTGGAAATCAAATGGAATTGTGGAAAATTGTCGAGAACTCGAACAAACTTTCATACTATGTTTCAAACAATATT
>JACCIE010000404.1:0-12770 GCA_018906755.1 Sycophaga agraensis
TTTAATAGTCTGGGTTGCCCAGAATTATAAAAGGCCCCAGATTCATTAAATAATTTTGGATAACTGAGCTGCCAAGGTCGTATAAGACAAAGCTCAGTTGCAATAGTCAGGGTGGACAAGAATTATAAAAGGCCCCAGATTCATTAAATAATTTTACCTAACTGAGCAGCCAAGGTCGTATAAGACAAAGCTGAGTTCCAATAGTCTGGGTGGACAAGAATTATAAAAGGCCCCATATTCGTTAATAATTTTAGATTACTGAGCTGCCAAGGTCGTATAAGACAACGCTCTGTTCCAATAGTCTGGGTGGACAACAATTATAAAACGCCCCAGATTCATTCAATAATTTTTACCTAACTGAAGCAGCCAAGGTCGTATAACACAGTTCAGTTCCAACAGTCTGGGTGGACAAGAATTATAAAAGGCCCCATATTCGTTAAATAATTTTAGATAACTGAGCGGCCAAGGTCGTATAAGACAACGCTCTGTTCCAATAGTCTGGGTGGACAACAATTATAAAACGCCCCAGATTCATACAATAATTTTACCTAACTGAGCAGCCAAGGTCGTATAAAACTCAGTTCAGTTCCAATAGTCTGGGTGGCAGAGAATTATAAAATGCCCCATATTTGTTAAATAATTTGAGTTAACCGAGTAGCCAAGGTCGGAAAACACAGTTCAGTTCCAATAGTCTTGGTGGCCAAGAATTATAAAAGGCCACAGATTCATTAAATAATTTTAGACAACTGAACAGCCAACGTCGTATAAGACTCAGTTCAGTTCCAATAGTCTGTGTGGAAAAGAATTATAAAAGGCCCCATATTCGTTAAATAATTGTACCTAACTGAGCAGCCAAGGTCCTATAACACAGTTCAGTTCCAGTAGTCTGGGTGGACAAGAATTATAAAAGGCCCCATATTCGTTAAATAATTTGAGTTAACCGAGCAGCGAAGGTCGAATAACATAATTCAGTTCCAATAGTCTGGGTGGCCAAGAATTATAAAAGGCCCCAGATTCATTAAATAATTTTAGACAACTGAGCAGCCAAGGTTGTATAAGACAAAGCTCAGTTTCAAGAGTATGTGTGGACAAGAATTATAAATGTCCCTAGATTCATTCAATAATTTTACCTAACGGAGCAGCCAAGGTCATATAAGACAAAGCTCAGTTCCAATAGTCTGGGTGGACAAGAATTATAAAAGGCCCCATATTCGTTAAATAATTTGAGTTAACCGAGCAGCGAAGGTCGAATAACATAGTTTAGTTCCAATAGTCTGGGTGGCCAAGAATTATAAAAGGCCCCAGATTCATTAAATAATTTTACCTAACTGAGCAGCCAAGGTCGTATAACACAGTTCAGTTCCAACAGTCTGGGTGGACAAGAATTATAAAAGGCCCCATATTCGTTAAATCATTTTAGATAACTGAGCTGCCAAGGTCGTATAAGACAAAGCTCAGTTACAATAGTCTGGGTTGCCCAGAATTATAAAAGGCCCCAGATTCATTAAATAATTTTGGATAACTGAGCTGCCAAGGTCGTATAAGACAAAGCTCAGTTACAATAGTCTGGGTTGCCCAGAATTATAAAAGGCCCCAGATTCATTAAATAATTTTACCTAACTGAGCAGCCAAGGTCGTATAAGACAAAGCTCAGTTCCAATAGTCTGGGTGGACAAGAATTATAAAAGGCCCCATATTCGTTAAATAATTTTAGATAACTGAGCTGCCAAGGTCGTATAAGACAACGCTCTGTTCCAATAGTCTGGGTGGACAACAATTATAAAACGCCCCAGATTCATTCAATAATTTTACCTAACTGAGCAGCCAAGGTCGTATAAGACTCAGTTCAGTTCCAATAGTCTGGGTGGACAAGAATTATAAAAGGCCCCATATTCGTTAAATAATTTGAGTTAACCGAGCAGCGAAGGTCGAATAACATAGTTCAGTTCCAATAGTCTGGGTGGCCAAGAATTATAAAAGGCCCCAGATTCATTAAATAATTTTAGATAACTGAGCAGCCAAGGTCGTATAAGACAACGCTCTGTTCCAATAGTATGTGTGGACAATAATTGTAAATGTCCCTAGATTCCTTCAATAATTTTACCTAACGCAGCAGCCAAGGTCGTATAAGACAAAGCTCAGTTCAAATAGTCTGGGTGGACAAGAATTATAAAAGGCTCCATATTCGTTAAATAATTTGAGTTAACCGAGCAGCGAAGGTCGAATAACATAATTCAGTTCCAATAGTCTGGGTGGCCAAGAATTATAAAAGGCCCCAGATTCATTAAATAATTTTAGACAACTGAGCAGCCAAGGTTGTATAAGACAAAGCTCAGTTTCAAGAGTATGTGTGGACAAGAATTATAAATGTCCCTAGATTCATTCAATAATTTTACCTACCGGAGCAGCCAAGGTCATATAAGACAAAGCTCAGTTGCAATAGTCTGGGTGGACAAGAATTATAAAAGGCCCCATATTCGTTAAATAATTTGAGTTAACCGAGCAGCGAAGGTCGAATAACATAGTTCAGTTCCAATAGTCTGGGTGGCCAAGAATTATAAAAGGCCCCAGATTCATTAAATAATTTTACCTAACTGAGCAGCCAAGGTCGTATAAGACAAAGCTCAGTTCCAATAGTCTGGGTGGACAAGAATTATAAAAGGCCCCATATTCGTTAAATAATTTTAGATAACTGAGCTGCCAAGGTCGTATAAGACAAAGCTCAGTTACAATAGTCTGGGTGGCCCAGAATTATAAAAGGCCCCAGATTCATTAAATAATTTTAGACAACTGAGCAGCCAAGGTCGTATAAGACAAAGCTCAGTTCCAATAGTCTGGGTGGACAAGAATTATAAAAGGCCCCAGATTCATTAAATAATTTTAGACAACTGAGCAGCCAAGGTCGTATAAGACAAAGCTCAGTTCCAATAGTCTGGGTGGACAAGAATTATAAAAGGCCCCAGATTCATTAAATAATTTTAGACAACTGAGCAGCCAAGGTCGTATAAGACAAAGCTCAGTTCCAATAGTCTGGGTGGACAAGAATTATAAAAGGCCCCATATTCGTTAAATAATTTGAGTTAACCGAGCAGCGAAGGTCGAATAACATAGTTCAGTTCCAATAGTCTCGGTGGCCAAGAATTATAAAAGGCCCCAGATTCATTAAATAATTTTAGACAACTGAGCAGCCAAGGTCGTATAACACAGTTCAGTTCCAATAGTCTCGGTGGACAAGAATTATAAAAGGCCCCAGATTCATTAAATAATTTTAGACAACTGAGCAGCCAAGGTCGTATAACACAGTTCAGTTCCAATAGTCTCGGTGGACAAGAATTATAAAAGGCCCCAGATTCATTAAATAATTTTAGACAACTGAGCAGCCAAGGTCGTATAAGACAAAGCTCAGTTCCAATAGTCTGGGTGGACAAGAATTATAAAAGGCCCCAGATTCATTAAATAATTTTAGACAACTGAGCAGCCAAGGTTGTATAAGACAAAGCTCAGTTCCAAGAGTATGTGTGGACAAGAATTATAAATGTCCCTAGATTCATTCAATAATTTTACCTAACGCAGCAGCCAAGGTCGTATAAGACAAAGCTCAGTTCCAATAGTCTGGGTGGACAAGAATTATAAAAGGCCCCATATTCGTTAAATAATTTTAGATAACTGAGCAGCCAAGGTCGTATAAGACAAAGCTCAGTTCCAATAGTCTGGGTGGCCAAGAATTATAAAAGGCCCCAGATTCATTAAATAATTTTAGACAACTGAGCAGCCAAGGTCGTATAACACAGTTCAGTTCCAATAGTCTGGGTGGACAAGAATTATAAAAGGCCCCAGATTCATTAAATAATTTTAGACAACTGAGCAGCCAAGGTCGTATAAGACAAAGCTCAGTTCCAAGAGTATGTGTGGACAAGAATTGTAAATGTCCCTAGAATCATTCTATAATTTTACCTAACTGAGCAGCCAAGGTCGTATGTTCCGGCTGTGGGGGTGGGGATTGGACAGCACGGTGACAAGCGGGGGGAGGGTGAAATGGGATGGTGGAAGGAAGGGGCAAGGATGCGTCGCTGCGCGTCGGTTTGTTAACGTTTGAGTTTTGGCCCTGAAAAGGGCCGGTGAGCGACTCTTAGGAAGAGCCGGTGGAGGGCGCTTGGCGCCTGAGCTCGCTCGCTTCAGGTGCCCAGGTACTTCAGAGGATTGGCGGTGGTAGGTGGCCCAGAATGAAGAACAACAGTTGACGTTGAAGATCTTTATTATTCGTGATTACTTCTCCTAGCCCAGATGCCGGGTTTTACTAATCTTGTCGCGGAGGCGCGGCGCGGTGTCCACTGCGGACGGGGCGACCTGTGCGGTCGTTTGGCGCGAGTGGCCTCGCCTACAGACCCGTCGGCTCGGCGTTTGCACGCGGGAGCGCAGGTCCGCGCGGCTCGGCGTGCGGGGCTCTACTGCCTGAGCGAATCCCGTGTCGACCTGGCGGTCGTCTTGGGTTCGGTGAGCGGACTTCCAAACTCGGCCTTTCGGCCGGTTACCCTGATGGCGCGTTTTCACGCGGGCAGGGGTCTGGAAGCCTCGACCTTTCGGTCGGCTCCCTCTGTGAGCGCGTTCGCACGCGGACAGAGGTCCGGCTGCCTCGACCTTTCGGTCGGATCCCTCTGCGGGCGCGTTTGCACGCGGGCAGAGGCCTGGCAGCCTCGACCTCTCGGTCGGATCCCTCTGCGGGCGCGTTTGCACGCGGGCAGAGGCCTGGCAGCCTCGACCTTTCGGTCGGATCCCTCTGCGGGCGCGTTTGCACGCGGGCAGAGGTCTGCTCGGCTCAGTAGGCCGGGATGAACTCCCTATCGGGTCCCTCTGCTGGCGCGTTTGCACGCGGACAGAGGTCCGACTGCCCCGGTGGTCCGGGACGAACTCCGCGTCGGATCCCTCTGCTGGCGCGTTTGCACGCGGACAGAGGTCCGACTGCCCCGGTGGTCCGGGACGAACTCCGCCGAATCCGGAGAGCGTGCCGGTATTTGAGCATGCGGGCGCGGCTGCTCCGACTCGGCGTGATGGTGGGGGTAACGGTGCGGCGTGGTAGTGGGGGAAGCTCCGTTCTGGCCGGCGCTCCGACCCAGACGGAGCTTCCGAGAACTCGTGGTGCGGAATTTTGACGCCTGTGCGCAAGGCTCTAGAATGATCGGTAACAATTCCCCCGGGTTTGGAAGAGTCTTGCGTGCGGGTGTCCCTAATCTATGGCATTCTGGGTATTTACATTGGTTTAACTTAAATCTATCTTAAATCTATCTTAATTTTGCGGCGCGAAATACTTCATGGAGTGTCTCTTTTTGTTGCACTCACTTATCACTTTTTTGTTTTTTTTATGATTCTTAAAGAAGCAATACTTAACCTAATATAAAAGAATAATAATTAGTAATACAATCGGGTTTTCGCTTTCTACACTTTGTACACTTTTTTCACACTTTACGCGGCGCCTTGCGTCATCCCGCGGTCGGAAAGGTTGAGGCGGCGATCGGTGCGTGGCGGTCCTCTGACTGCTCGTTGGCAATCTCCTGATTGCTGACGACCTCCTGGCCGTCGTTGCCGTCGATCACCTCCAGGTGACCCGGGCTGGTTGGTGGGGCCCCTCCGGGGACCCCTTCTTCTCCGGGAACGTCCGCGTCTCCTCTTCTGAGGAGGTTTAGCGGCATCGGCCGTCTGCCCGCTGCGGGGGAGGCCGGAATCGCTGTCGTTGGCCGTGTACCCGCTGTGGGGGAGGTTCGGATTGGGACCGTCGGCCGTGTGCCCGCTGTGGGGGAGGCCGGGGTCGCCGTTGTTGGCCGTGTGCCCGCTGTGGGGGAGGCCGGGGTTGTGACCGTCGGTCGTGTGCCCGCTGTGGGGGAGGCCGGGGTCGTGATCGTCGGCCGTGTGCCCGCTGTGGGGGAGGCCGGATTGGGACCGTCGGCCGTGTGCCCGCTGTGGGGGAGGCCGGGACCCGTAGCTGGGACGGTATCGTTGGTGGTGGCCGATTGGCCGGTGTGGGGGCGCTCCTGCGCTTCCCGGGTGGTCCTTCGGACCGTGGTGATGGCTGGTTGGCTGGTGTGGGGGCGATCCTGCGCTCCCCGGGTGGTCCCTTGGACTGTGGTGGTGGCCGGTTGGCCGGTGCGGGGGCGCTCCTGCGCTCCCCGGGTGGTCCTTTGGACGGTGGATCTTGGTGCCCGTGCGCGGGTCACTTGTTGCAGGCGACTGCGTGCCTGTTATCCCCTATTTTCGTGAGGGGCGCCCGCGTCGGCGGTGCGATAGTACGGCTTGGTTGCCGTCTGCGGGGGCTTGGCCATTGGGAAGAGCCAAGGATCCCTGGGTGGTGCCCGGCTGGGCTTTTGGCCGCTTGGGGGGCCGTCCGCGTCCACGTCGCGGAGGATGTTCGCGGGGTTGGGCTCCAGTGCTTGGAGTGCGTGGTTCGGCCTACTGGCCTTTGCTGTTTACGGCGTTTGGTTCGCCTGCTTCTTCTTGTCCTTCATTTTCTCCTTCGGGAGTGCTCGCGTCGGCGGGCATGGAGGCATCATCGCCTCGGGTTGGGCCCTCTGGTCCTCCAGCAGGGGTTGTGCTCGCCTTGGTAGCGGCGGCGTTGGGCGGCGTGCCCGGTCTTTGGCCCTCTGGTCCTCCAGCAGGGGTTGTGACGACGGCATCGGCCGTGTGCCCGCTGTGGGGACGCTCCTGTGCTCCGACTCGGCGTGATGGTGGGGGTAACGGTGCGGCGTGGTAGTGGGGGAAGCTCCGTTCTGGCCGGCGCTCCGACCCAGACGGAGCTTCCGAGAACTCGTGGTGCGGAATTTTGACGCCTGTGCGCAAGGCTCTAGAATGATCGGTAACACGTATAAAACTCAGTTTAGTTCCAATAGTCTGGGTGGCTAAGAATTATAAAACGCCCCAGATTCATTAAATAATTTTAGACAACTAAGCAGCCAAGGTCGTATAAAACTCAGTTCAGTTCCAATAGTCTGGGTGGCAGAGAATTATAAAATGCCCCATATTTGTTAAATAATTTGAGTTAACCGAGTAGCCAAGGTCGGAAAACACAGTTCAGTTCCAATAGTCTTGGTGGCCAAGAATTATAAAAGGCCACAGATTCATTAAATAATTTTAGACAACTGAACAGCCAACGTCGTATAAGACTCAGTTCAGTTCCAATAGTCTGTGTAGACAAGAATTATAAATGTCCCTAGATTCATTCAATAATTTTACCTAACGGAGCAGCCAAGGTCATATAAGACAAAGCTCAGTTCCAATAGTCTGGGTGGACAAGAATTATAAAAGGCCCCATATTCGTTAAATAATTTGAGTTAACCGAGCAGCGAAGGTCGAATAACATAGTTCAGTTCCAATAGTCTGGGTGGCCAAGAATTATAAAAGGCCCCAGATTCATTAAATAATTTTAGACAACTGAGCAGCCAAGGTCGTATAAAACACAGTTCAGTTCCAATAGTCTGGGTGGCCAAGAATTATAAAAGGCCCCATATTCGTTAAATAATTTGAGTTAACCGAGCAGCGAAGGTCGAATAACATAGTTCAGTTCCAATAGTCTGGGTGGCCAAGAATTATAAAAGGCCCCAGATTCATTAAATAATTTTAGACAACTGAGCAGCCAAGGTTGTATAAGACAAAGCTCAGTTCCAAGAGTATGTGTGGACAAGAATTATAAATGTCCCTAGATTCATTCAATAATTTTACCTAACGCAGCAGCCAAGGTCGTATAAGACAAAGCTCAGTTCCAATAGTCTGGGTGGACAAGAATTATAAAAGGCCCCATATTCGTTAAATAATTTGAGTTAACCGAGCAGCGAAGGTCGAATAACATAGTTCAGTTCCAATAGTCTGGGTGGCCAAAAATTATAAAAGGCCCCAGATTCATTAAATAATTTTACCTAACTGAGCAGCCAAGGTCGTATAAGACACAGCAGAGTTCCAATAGTCTGGGTGGACAAGAATTATAAAAGGCCCCATATTCGTTAAATAATTTTAGATTACTGAGCTGCCAAGGTCGTATAAGTCAACGCTCTGTTCCAATAGTCTGGGTGGACAACAATTATAAAACGCCCCAGATTCATTCAATAATTTTACCTAACTGAGCAGCCAAGGTCGTATAAAACTCAGTTCAGTTCCAATAGTCTGGGTGGCCAAGAATTATAAAAGACCCCATATTCGTTAAATAATTTGAGTTAACCGAGCAGCGAAGGTCGAATAACATAGTTCAGTTCCAATAGTCTGGGTGGACAAGAATTATAAAAGGCCCCAGATTCATTAAATAATTTTAGACAACTGAGCAGCCAAGGTCGTATAAGACAAAGCTCAGTTCCAAGAGTATGTGTGGACAAGAATTGTAAATGTCCCTAGAATCATTCTATAATTTTACCTAACTGAGCAGCCAAGGTCGTATAAAACACAGTTCAGTTCCAATAGTCTGGGTGGCCAAGAATTATAAAAGGCCCCAGATTCATTAAATAATTTTAGACAACTGAGCAGCCAAGGTCGTATAACACAGTTCAGTTCCAATAGTCTGGGTGGACAAGAATTATAAAAGGCCCCAGATTCATTAAATAATTTTAGACAACTGAGCAGCCAAGGTTGTATAAGACAAAGCTCAGTTCCAAGAGTATGTGTGGACAAGAATTATAAATGTCCCTAGATTCATTCAATAATTTTACCTAACGCAGCAGCCAAGGTCGTATAAGACAAAGCTCAGTTCCAATAGTCTGGGTGGACAAGAATTATAAAAGGCCCCATATTCGTTAAATAATTTGAGTTAACCGAGCAGCGAAGGTCGAATAACATAGTTCAGTTCCAATAGTCTGGGTGGCCAAGAATTATAAAAGGCCCCAGATTCATTAAATAATTTTAGACAACTGAGCAGCCAAGGTCGTATAAGACAAAGCTCAGTTCCAATAGTCTGGGTGGACAAGAATTATAAAAGGCCCCATATTCGTTAAATAATTTTAGATTACTGAGCTGCCAAGGTCGTATAAGTCAACGCTCTGTTCCAATAGTCTGGGTGGACAACAATTATAAAACGCCCCAGATTCATTCAATAATTTTACCTAACTGAGCAGCCAAGGTCGTATAAAACTCAGTTCA
The DNA here is from genome assembly GCA_018906755.1 of Sycophaga agraensis. Taxonomy (NCBI): domain Eukaryota; kingdom Metazoa; phylum Arthropoda; class Insecta; order Hymenoptera; family Pteromalidae; genus Sycophaga; species Sycophaga agraensis. Next base: position 9,109 of record JACCIE010000404.1, read on the forward strand.
GTTCCAATAGTCTGGGTGGCAGAGAATTATAAAATGCCCCATATTCGTTAAATAATTTGAGTTAACCGAGCAGCGAAGGTCGAATAACATAGTTCAGTTCCAATAGTCTGGGTGGCCAAGAATTATAAAAGGCCCCAGATTCATTAAATAATTTTACCTAACTGAGCAGCCAAGGTCGTATAAGACAAAGCTCAGTTCCAAGAGTATGTGTGGACAAGAATTGTAAATGTCCCTAGAATCATTCTATAATTTTACCTAACTGAGCAGCCAAGGTCGTATAAAACTCAGTTCAGTTCCAATAGTCTGGGTGGCCAAGAATTATAAAAGGCCCCAGATTCATTAAATAATTTTAGACAACTGAGCAGCCAAGGTCGTATAACACAGTTCAGTTCCAATAGTCTGGGTGGACAAGAATTATAAAAGGCCCCAGATTCATTAAATAATTTTAGACAACTGAGCAGCCAAGGTTGTATAAGACAAAGCTCAGTTCCAAGAGTATGTGTGGACAAGAATTATAAATGTCCCTAGATTCATTCAATAATTTTACCTAACGCAGCAGCCAAGGTCGTATAAGACAAAGCTCAGTTCCAATAGTCTGGGTGGACAAGAATTATAAATGGCCCCATATTCGTTAAATAATTTGAGTTAACCGAGCAGCCATGGTCGTATAACACAGTTCAGTTCCAACAGTCTGGGTGGCCATGAATTATAAAAGGCCCCAGATTCATTAAATAATTATAGACAACTGAGCAGCCAAGGTTGTATAAGACAATGCTCAGTTCCAAGAGTATGTGTGGACAAGAATTAGAAATGTCCCTAGATTCATTCAATAATTTGAGTTAACCGAGCAGCGAAGGTCGAATAACGCAGTTCAGTTCCAATAGTCTGGGTGGACAAGAATTATAAAAGGCCCCAGATTCATTAAATAATTTTAGACAACTGAATAGCCAAGGTCGTATAAGACTTAGTTCAGTCCAAATAGTCTGGGTTGCCAAGAATTATAAAAGGCCCCAGATTCATTAAAAAATTTTAGACAACTCAGCAGCCAAGGTCGTACAAGACAAAGCTCAGTTCCAATAGTCTGGGTGGCCAAGAATTATAAAAGGCCCCAGATTCATTAAATAATTTTAGACAACTGAGCAGCCAAGGTCGTATAAGACAAAGCTCAGTTCCAGTAGTCTGGGTGGACAAGAATTATAAAAGGCCCCAGATTCATTAAATAATTTTAGACAACGGAGCAGCCATGGTCGTATAAGACTCAATTCATTTTCAGTAGTCTGGGTGGCCAAGAATTATAAAAGGCCCCATATTCGTTAAATAATTTTAGATAACTGAGCTGCCAAGGTCGTATAAGACAAAGCTCAGTTCCAAGAGTATGTGTGGACAAGAATTGTAAATGTCCCTAGAATCATTCTATAATTTTACCTAACTGAGCAGCCAAGGTCGTATAAAACTCAGTTTAGTTCCAATAGTCTGGGTGGCTAAGAATTATAAAATGCCCCAGATTCATTAAATAATTTTAGACAACTAAGCAGCCAAGGTTCTATAAGACAAAGCTCAGTTTCAAGAGTATGTGTGGACAATAATTGTAAATGTCCCTAGATTCCTTCAATAATTTTACCTAACTGAGCAGCCAAGGTCGTATAAGACAAAGCTCAGTTCCAATAGTCTGGGTGGCCAAGAATTATAAAAGGCCCCAGATTCATTAAATAATTTTAGACAACTGAGCAGCCAAGGTCGTATAAGACAAAGCTCAGTTCCAAGAGTATGTGTGGACAAGAATTATAAATGTCCCTAGATTCATTCAATAATTTTACCTAACGGAGCAGCCAAGGTCATATAAGACAAAGCTCAGTTCCAATAGTCTGGGTGGACAAGAATTATAAAAGGCCCCATATTCGTTAAATAATTTGAGTTAACCGAGCAGCGAAGGTCGAATAACATAGTTCAGTTCCAATAGTCTGGGTGGCCAAGAATTATAAAAGGCCCCAGATTCATTAAATAATTTTAGACAACTGAGCAGCCAAGGTTGTATAAGACAAAGCTCAGTTCCAAGAGTATGTGTGGACAAGAATTATAAATGTCCCTAGATTCATTCAATAATTTTACCTAACGCAGCAGCCAAGGTCTTATAAGACAAAGCTCAGTTCCAATAGTCTGGGTGGACAAGAATTATAAAAGGCCCCATATTCGTTAAATAATTTGAGTTAACCGAGCAGCGAAGGTCGAATAACATAGTTCAGTTCCAATAGTCTGGGTGGCCAAGAATTATAAAAGGCCCCAGATTCATTAAATAATTTTAGACAACTGAGCAGCCAAGGTCGTATAAGACAAAGCTCAGTTCCAATAGTCTGGGTGGACAAGAATTATAAAAGGCCCCATATTCGTTAAATAATTTTAGATTACTGAGCTGCCAAGGTCGTATAAGTCAACGCTCTGTTCCAATAGTCTGGGTGGACAACAATTATAAAACGCCCCAGATTCATTCAATAATTTTACCTAACTGAGCAGCCAAGGTCGTATAAAACTCAGTTCAGTTCCAATAGTCTGGGTGGCAGATAATTATAAAATACCCCATATTCGTTAAATAATTTGAGTTAACCGAGCAGCGAAGGTCGAATAACATAGTTCAGTTCCAATAGTCTGGGTGGCCAAGAATTATAAAAGGCCCCAGATTCATTAAATAATTTTAGACAACTGAGCAGCCAAGGTCGTATAAGACAAAGCTCAGTTCCAAGAGTATGTGTGGACAAGAATTGTAAATGTCCCTAGAATCATTCTATAATTTTACCTAACTGAGCAGCCAAGGTCGTATAACACAGTTCAGTTCCAATAGTCTGGGTGGACAAGAATTATAAAAGGCCCCAGATTCATTAAATAATTTTAGACAACTGAGCAGCCAAGGTTGTATAAGACAAAGCTCAGTTCCAAGAGTATGTGTGGACAAGAATTATAAATGTCCCTAGATTCATTCAATAATTTTACCTAACGGAGCAGCCAAGGTCGTATAAGACAAAGCTCAGTTCCAATAGTCTGGGTGGACAAGAATTATAAAAGGCCCCAGATTCATTAAATAATTTTAGACAACTGAGCAGCCAAGGTCGTATAACACAGTTCAGTTCCAATAGTCTGGGTGGACAAGAATTATAAAAGGCCCCATATTCGTTAAATAATTTTAGATAACTGAGCTGCCAAGGTCGTATAAGACAAAGCTCAGTTCCAATAGTCTGGTGGACAAGAATTATAAATCTCCCCAGATTCATTCAATAATTTTACCTAACTGAGCTGCCAAGGTCGTATAAGACAACGCTCTTTGCCAAGAGTATGTGTGGACAAGAATTATAAATGTCCCTAGATTCATTCAATAATTTTACCTAACGCAGCAACCAAGGTCATATAAGACAAAGGTCAGTTCAAATAGTCTGGGTGGACAAGAATTATAAAAGGCTCCATATTCGTTAAATAATTTTACCTAACTGAGCAGCCAAGGTCGTATAAGACAAAGCTCAGTTCCAATACTCTGGGTTGCCCAGAATTATAAAAGGCCCCAGATTCATTAAATAATTTTAGACAACTGAGCAGCCAAGGTCGTATAAGACAAAGCTCAGTTCCAGTAGTCTGGGTGGACAAGAATTATAAAAGGCCCCATATTCGTTTAACTT
>JACCIE010000405.1:0-12760 GCA_018906755.1 Sycophaga agraensis
CCTCAAAATCGTAAAGTGAAATTAAATATCACCCCATGCGTTAAATTTTATTTCACTAATATTTTGAAAAAATAACGAATATCGAACAATAAATGCCAATATTTTCAATATCTTAACTCAAAAATCAAAAAGTGAAATAAAATATCACCCCATGCGTTAAATTTTATTTCACTAATATTTTGAAAAAATAACGAATATCGAACAATAAATGCCAATGTTTTCAATATTTTACCTCAAAAATCGTAAAGTGAAATTAAATATCACCCCATGCGTTAAATTTTATTTTACAAATATTTTGAAAAAATCCAATGTTGAACAATAAATGCCAATATTTTCAATATCTTACCTCAAAAATCAAACAGTGAAATAAAATATCCCCCCATGCGTTACATTTTACTTCACTAATATTTTGAAAAAATAACGAATATCGAACAATAAATGCCGATATTTTCAATATCTTACCTCAAAAATGAAAAAGTGAAATTAAATATCACCCCATGCGTTAAATTTTATTTTACTAATATTTTGAAAAAAAGCCAATAATGAACAGTAAATGCCAATATTTTCAATATCTTAACACAAAAATCAAAAAGTGAAATAAAATATCACCCCATGCGTTAAATTTTATTTCTCTAATATTTTGAAAAAATAACGAATATCGAACAATAAATGCCAATGTTTTCAATATTTTACCTCAAAAATCGTAAAGTGAAATTAAATATCACCCCATGCGTTAAATTTTATTTTACAAATATTTTGAAAAAATCCAATGTTGAACAATAAATGCCAATATTTTCAATATCTTACCTCAAAAATCAAACAGTGAAATAAAATATCCCCCCATGCGTTACATTTTACTTCACTAATATTTTGAAAAAATAACGAATATCGAACAATAAATGCCGATATTTTCAATATCTTACATCAAAATCAAAAAGTGAAATTAAATATCACCCCATGCTTTAAATTTTATTTTACTAATATTTTGAAAAAAAGGCAATAATGAACAATAAATGCCAATATTTTCAATATCTTAACACAAAAATCAAAAAGTGAAATAAAATATCACCCCATGCGTTAAATTTTATTTCTCTAATATTTTGAAAAAATAACGAATATCGAACAATAAATGCCGATATTTTCAATATCTTACCTCAAAAATCAAAAAGTGAAATTAGATATCACCCCATGCGTTAAATTTTATTTCACTAATATTTTGAAAAAATAACGAATATCGAACAATAAATGCCAATATTTTCAATATCTTACCTCAAAAATAAAAAAGTGAAATTAAATATCACCCCATGCGTTAAATTTTATTTTACTAATATTTTAAAAAAAAGGCAATATTGAACAATAAATGCCAATATTTTCAATACCTTACCTCAAAAATGAAAAAGTGAAATTAAATATCACCCCATGCGTTAAATTTTATTTTACTAATATTTTGAAAAAAAGGCAATATTGAACAATAAATGCCAATATTTTCAATATCTTACCTCAAAAATGAAAAAGTGAAATTAAATATCACCCCATGCGTTAAATTTTATTTCTCTAATATTTTGAAAAAATAACGAATATCGAACAATAAATGCCAATGTTTTCAATATTTTACCTCAAAAATCGTAAAGTGAAATTAAATATCACCCCATGCGTTAAATTTTATTTTACAAATATTTTGAAAAAATCCAATGTTGAACAATAAATGCCAATATTTTCAATATCTTACCTCAAAAATCAAACAGTGAAATAAAATATCCCCCCATGCGTTACATTTTACTTCACTAATATTTTGAAAAAATAACGAATATCGAACAATAAATGCCGATATTTTCAATATCTTACATCAAAAGTCAAAAAGTGAAATTAAATATCACCCCATGCTTTAAATTTTATTTTACTAATATTTTGAAAAAAAGGGAATATTGAACAATAAATGCCAATATTTTCAATATCTTACCTCAAAAATGAAAAAGTGAAATAAAATATCACCCCATGCGTTAAATTTGATTTTACTAATATTTTGAAAAAAAGGCAATATCGAAAAATAAATGCCAATATTTTCAATATCTTACCTCAAAAATGAAAAAGTGAAATTAAATATCACCCCATGCGTTAAATTTTATTTTACTAATATTTTGAAAAAAAGGCAATATTGAACAATAAATGCCAATATTTTCAATATCTTACCTCAAAAATGAAAAAGTGAAAGTAAATATCACCCCATGCGTTAAATTTTATTTTACTAATATTTTGAAAAAAAGCCAATAATGAACAATAAATGCCAATATTTTCAATATCTTAACTCAAAAATCAAAAAGTGAAATTAAATATCACCCCATGCGTTACATTTTATTTCACTAATATTTTGAAAAAATAACGAATATCGAACAATAAATGCCGATATTTTCAATATCTTACCTCAAAAATCAAAAAGTGAAATTAGATATCACCCTGTAAGCGACCAAGGGAAATCACCGCTGGAGCGCCGCGGCAGTGACGAGAGCGTAACGCATATATGCGTGCGAGGAGAAGGATGTCGGGGCGGCGGGAAACGGACGAACGAGCGTGCCCTTTTTTTTTGGAATAGAAGACCTTCGTGGGCGGGGCGATCGTGCACCTTCGCCTGGCGGTCGCCGGTGGGCAGGGGCGAGAAATCGTCCCTGGGCCGTAGGGTCTGGTAGGGGGGCTTGCCTTTGGCGTTATACGGAGGGTAAGTCCTTGGCTTAAATAGACCCCGCCGGCAGGAGGTGGGCCTTCTTGGCACCTCTACACCGGGGCAAGGAGAGGCATGTGTCGTGGCCTGCCCGACACGAGAGGAGCGCGAGTGGGGGTACGCGGGTCGACGTACCTTTCCGACACTGACGTGTTTTTCCGTGGTTCCCGCCGAATTATCAAGTGCCCTTTGCGGCGATAGGGCCGAAGAGGGCCGCGCGAGTGGGGATAGGCGGCGGCCGTCGCTCTCGCCGGCAAATGCGCGGCATTCTGATTTTGTAAGCTCATCCGAGCAGATCATCCTCACTTGTACGACATATGTCCACATTGTAAACAATTATTAAATAAAATAAGTTCAACATATATATATATACATCAAGAGTTTGAATTCATTTACGCCCGCATACAACGACTCTCTCCGTCCCTCATCTACAAATTGGTGCCGAAACCCGGGACTCATCGTCGGGTAACTGAGGACTGCAAGAAAGGAGTCGTTTGTGCGGAGGAAAGAGTGTGCATCGAGCATCGAGAAGCATGGCGCCGCGGAAAACAAAAAGGGTCGCAGCTAATGCTGCCAAGGAGCAGCCCGTCGCTAAGAAGCCCCGCATCAAGAATATTCAGGTGCTCAAGTCTCCGATGACGACCAGAAAACGCTCCAGAGGCTACAAGGAGGCGCAGGCGAGGGTAAATGCCGGGCAGCAAGGACAGTCGGGCGAAGCGCAGCCATCAACGGTACGCAAACGGCGCACACCAGGAGCAGCCGGCGGGCCGGGGAAGGGAGCCCCAGCTGCACCGCCGTTGTCGCACGAGATCCGCGTGGCCAGCGAGGACGGTGCGGAAGGGCCAAGGCAGCCAGATACCACGAGGCCACCCACAGACGACGAGCGGCCGATGATGAAGGATTACAACGAGGCGGAGGACGACTACAACGATGCGGAGGACAACTATAGCAAGGCCGAAGACAACTACTACGATCAGGGCGCCTACGAAACCTTCGAAGCGGCACCCGAGAGTCATCCGACGGCGTTCCCCGGTCGGATAAGTACCTTCACTCTCTCTAAAATCAATCCGAGTGCGAGTGTGAGCACGGTCACGGGTGCGAGTGGACCGGCAAGCGCGAGTGGAGCGGGTGCCAGTAGCGACCCAATCGCACGGTTGGCGACGGTGTTAGAGTCGACTCTGCAAGCCGTGCGCGATGCTCCGCGTGTTGATCCGAACGCGCATTTAATAAGCCGAATAGCGTCGGGGAAGGATTTGCCGTCGTTCGCGGGAGATCCACTCGAGTGGATCTATTTTAAAAGGTCCTACGAGCTTTCAACAACCGCCGGAAAATTCAGCGATTCCGAGAATTTTAATAGATTGTTCAAAGCCCTGAAAGGCGAAGCGCGGGAAAGCGTCAGCGCATTATTGGTGTCGGGTCAGGGCTCGGCGGCGATCATGAGAATGCTCGAACGTCATTTTGGGAGTAAACAAACTCTTGCGCTGTAAACTCTTCGTCGATATTACAAGTCTACCGGACTTAGCTTCCGGGAAAACGAGCATTTCAAGGTTCGCCGCGAAGCTCACCAACGCCGTGGCTACTCTGCGATCGCTCGACCTGGTCGAACACTTGTATAACCCCGAACTTGCACGAAGCGTCGGAAAGAAAATGCCCGTTGCGTTACAATACGCGTTTAATCATTATGCATCCGAGGTATTTGAACGGAAAACGACTTTAGAAAAATTGGCGGATTTTCTGGACCGCGAAGCCGAGCGGGCGGTAGCGGGAGAAATTTTTGAATTCGTCGACGATCCGATGCAATCTAGAGCGGTGAAATCCACCAAGCCCGCAATGTATAAGCGTCCCGCGGCTGTTTACGCTGTAACGCCGGCTCCCGTTGACAAGCCACCGCAAGTAGAGTCCCCCTTTCGTCGCGACGCGTGCCTAGTTTGCAATGGGGCGCCGCATAAAATCAGCGCGTGTAGATCGTTCATCCGGGAGTCAGTAACGCGGCGATGGCTCGCAGTAAAACGTCTGCGATTATGTTTTAAATGCTTGGAACAGGGGCATACACATACCACCTGTTCTCAGAAAAATTGCGAGCGCTGCTCCAAGCCGCACCACGGTTTATTACACGCGCATTTTGACCAAAAGTCGACCGGAGCAAGACCCGTGCCGTCACAACCGGTGACGAGCCGTGGATCGAAGATCAATCAACAAGGGGAAGCAGCATCGACGTCCAAGTCTGTTTTATGACTAGGCACGAGTGTTTTACTCAAAATATTACCGGTGGAAATTGTAGGGCCGACGCGCACGCGACAGACCTGGGCCTTTCTCGATGACGGATCAACGACGACCTTGATCGACCGGCAACTCGCGCGCGAGATCGGGGCGCAAGGAGAAACAACAACAATCGTTTTAAAGGGCATTACAGGGCAACGTACGCTTTCTAGTTGCGAGAAAGTTAGCTTTGAGGTGGGCGGCAATTCCGACCGTCACTACATTAATAATGCCATCTCAGTGCCACGTTTACACCTGCCGTGTCAGGCGCTCTCGCCATATTTAGTTCGCCATATCGCTAAAAATCACCACGTGTTTATGCAGCCTTTCGAACGAAAGATGCCTCAACTATTAATTGGGCAAGACAATTGGCGTTTATTAGCCAACATAGAGACGCGTCGCGTGCGAAATACAACGTTAGCCATATCGCTGTCCGCCCTAGGCTGGGTCGCGCACGGTCCGGAATCGCGGTTTCTCGCGGATACGCCCGGGCCGGTCGAGGGCGACACTTGCGCGACGGTGTGCAACCGAAACCGACGGTGCGAATGCGACACGAGCGACCTTGATGAGCTAATTCGTAAATATTTTATACTCGATAATCTTGGCATCAGTGATAAAGCCAAGCCTCATCCAAGCCATGAGCATGCGTATCGCATTTTAGAGGGCACACTGCGGCGCACCGACGACGCGTGGGAAATCGGGCTGCTGTGGTCTCCGAAACGGACTCCGTGCGTTGACAGTTATTCTACTGCTTTGAGACGCCTCTATTCTCTAGAGAAACGCTTAGATAAAGACGCGCAGTACGCCTCATTGTACCATCGGGAACTCGAACGCTTCGTCAGCTGTGGGTACGCGGAAAAAATCGCGGACGACGCGTTGCCGTCCCGTACGTGGTATTTGCCGCATTTCGGCGTGACGAGCGCGAACAAACCAGGCAGAATCCGTCTTGTATTCGACGCAGCTGCCAAGTCGTCAGGGCTGAGCCTGAATGACCAACTCGAGACAGGGCCCGATTTGCTACAGCCTCTGCACGGAGTGCTGATCAGATTTAGGCAATTTAGCGTCGCATTTAAGGCCGACATACGCGACATGTATCTCCGGGTCGGTGTGCGAGAACAAGATCGCGGAGCTCTACGGTTCCTGTGGCGTGGGAGCAAACGTCAAGGCGCGCCCGATACATACGTCATGACGCGTTTAATTTTCGGAGCCCGGTGCTCGCCCAGTTGCGCATTGTACATAAAGGACGCTAACGCGAAAGAGTTCGCCGCTGAGAAACCGGAGGCTGCGCGCAGCATCGTAAGGGACACATACGTGGACGACTATCTGGCCAGTCGCGGGACGGTCGGCGCTGCAAAGGCACTCATCGCAGATGTAGCGAAAATCAATTCGCACGCGAATTTTCACATGCATGGCTGGGCCAGCAACGAGAAGCGAGTTTTGGAAGCAGTAGAAAAAGACACGCGCGCGCGCGGCGACGGACGACTGGCGCTCTGCGACCGAGGGGGAGAGCGCGTACTCGGTCTGTCGTGGGATACTCGCAGCGACACGCTAAGTTTCAAAATTGGACGCGAGAAAATACCGGCCGAGATTGCGAGCGGCGCTAGGGCACCGACAAAGCGTGAGTTTCTCAGCATCATAATGTCGGTGTACGACCCGCTCGGCCTGCTGAGTCCCTTCACGGTGAAATCAAAGATTCTGATGCAATCGATCTCTCGTAGCGGTATCGGTTGGGACGACGCACTCCGGGGGGAGGACTTCGCTGGCTGGCGCGCGTGGCTCCGCGGGCTGGAACACTTGGGAGATCTCCGCGTCCCACGATGTCTCGCTCCATTCTCAAGGTCAGAGAGCTACGCACAGCTACACATGTTTTGCGACGCAAGTTTAAAGGCGTACGCGGCGGCTGTGTATATACGCATTCCACGCTCCGACGCGTCGGCGCACGTCGCGCTTATCATGGCCAAATCAAGGGTAGCCCCTTTAAAACCCTTGTCGGTTCCGCGCCTCGAGCTACAGGCCGCTGTATTGGGCGCGCGCTTAATGTCTACCGTATCGGCCGAACTGGAAATTAACATCGATGACAAATACTTCTGGTCGGACTCGCAGACCGTGATCCGATGGATAAAAACAGAACCCCGCACGCGACAGCCTTTCGTAGCGCACCGTCTCGGCGAAATCGGAGAGCTGTCCTCGAGTGCAAACTGGCGTTGGGTGCCGACGGGAGTCAATCCTGCGGACTATGCGACGCGGTGGTCAGATGCGGTGGTGGATCCGCGCGAAACATGGTTCGCCGGGCCTCGATATTTACGTACCTCGGAAGCGCACTGGCCGTTCCAAAGGCCGCTCGACGAAGACGAGAAGCGGAGCATTGACTCCCTTGAAACGCGCAAAACGCATAACACCTTCACGGTTGCGATGTCGGACGTGAACCTGCCTGCAACCGCCAAACAGACAGGATGGCCAGGCTTATTAGCGGTCGCCCGCCGCGTGCGTATCGTAGTCGAGCGCTGGCGCGGACGCGACGGCGCCGATCAGCTGCATATTGACACCAGGGACGCGACCAACTTCTGGATTAGGGAGTCGCAGTCTAACTGTTTCGAAAAAGAAATGAAAGCCCTGCGGCGCGAGGGCGTTATATCAAAAAATAGTCGTATCGCGAAGTTAAGGCCGTTCCTAGACGAAAGCGGCATTATGCGGGCGGAGGGGCGCGTTACGTCGGTCCTGGGCGTGCAATTTAACAGTAGTCCTGCTATTCTCGATGGTCGGCATCCAATAGTGAGGTACCTCGTAAAGGAGTACCACCGACGTCACTTTCATGCAAATACAGAGACGGTTATTAGCGAAATAAGGCAGGAATACCATGTGCTCGGGTTGCGAACCGCTTTAAAATCTGTTGTTTGCGCATGCCTCATTTGCAAACTACGCCGCGCGAAACCTCAAAATCCCGTTATGGCTCCGTTGCCGCCGGAACGGCTAGCTTACAGGCGACCAGCCTTCGCGCATTGCGGAATTGATTATTTTGGGCCCATGCTGGTCAAGATTGGGCGCCGGCGAGAGAAAAGATGGGGCGTGTTATTTACATGCCTCACAACACGGGCTATTCATCTCGAGCTCGCGGCCTCCTTGAGCGCAAGCTCAGCGATTTTGGCATTACAGCGTTTATCGGCGAGGCGCGGTTCGCCTGAAGTTATATATAGCGACAACGGGACTAATTTCCGCGGGGCTTGTACCGAATTATCGGACGCAGTACGCAGCGTGAGCCGAGACAGACTGCGAGAGTATTCGCTGCGAAACGGGATGACGTGGAAATTTAACCCTCCTGATGCGCCACATATGGGCGGAATATGGGAGCGTATGATCAGAGCGGTAAATACAGCCCTCGCCGTGATCCTGCGGGATCAAGCTCCCACGGAAGAAGTACTGAGTACTCTGCTTGCCGAGATCGAGCACTCGGTTAATTCAAGGCCGCTTACCCACGCCAACACCGAACCATTTTTTGATCGGCGCTTCCTCCGGAGCGATCAAACTAGGGCGCTACGAGACCCACGAAGTGTGCCCGCAAAAACAGCGGCGCATAGCGCAGGCTTTCGCCGACTGCTTTTGGAAGCGGTGGTTGCGAGAATACCTGCCCACCCTAATTGCTCGACAAATGTGGTACCAAAATGCATTGCCAATCAACCTAAATGACGTGGTGTTAGTCGCGGATTTGCAGGCCCCACGTAACACGTGGAAAACGGGAAAAGTCATACAAGTGCACCCCGGCAGCGACGGAGCGATTAGGGTGGCCGAGGTTGCGACAAAAGCCGGGAAGCTTACACGCCCTACTCATAAACTCATCAAACTGTACGGAGATCCACAAGCATAATAATAAGTACAAAAACAAGCGTATTTTTGTACGAGGGGGAGTGTAAGCGACCAAGGGAAATCACCGCTGGAGCGCCGCGGCAGTGACGAGAGCGTAACGCATATATGCGTGCGAGGAGAAGGATGTCGGGGCGGCGGGAAACGGACGAACGAGCGTGCCCTTTTTTTTTGGAATAGAAGACCTTCGTGGGCGGGGCGATCGTGCACCTTCGCCTGGCGGTCGCCGGTGGGCAGGGGCGAGAAATCGTCCCTGGGCCGTAGGGTCTGGTAGGGGGGCTTGCCTTTGGCGTTATACGGAGGGCAAGTCCTTGGCTTAAATAGACCCCGCCGGCAGGAGGTGGGCCTTCTTGGCACCTCTACACCGGGGCAAGGAGAGGCATGTGTCGTGGCCTGCCCGACACGAGAGGAGCGCGAGTGGGGGTACGCGGGTCGACGTACCTTTCCGACACTGACGTGTTTTTCCGTGGTTCCCGCCGAATTATCAAGTGCCCTTTGCGGCGATAGGGCCGAAGAGGGCCGCGCGAGTGGGGATAGGCGGCGGCCGTCGCTCTCGCCGGCAAATGCGCGGCATTCTGATTTTGTAAGCTCATCCGAGCAGATCATCCTCACTTGTACGACATATGTCCACATTGTAAACAATTATTAAATAAAATAAGTTCAACATATATATATATATACATCAAGAGTTTGAATTCATTTACGCCCGCATACAACGACTCTCTCCGTCCCTCATCTACACACCCCATGCGTTACATTTTATTTCACTAATATTTTGAAAAAATAACGAATATCGAACAATAAATGCCGATATTTTCAATATCTTAACTCTAAAATCAAACAGTGAAATAAAATATCACCCCATGCGTTACATTTTACTTCACTAATATTTTGAAAAAATAACGAATATCGAACAATAAATGCCGATATTTTCAATATCTTACCTCAAAAATCAAAAAGTGAAATTAAATATCACCCCATGCGTTAAATTTTATTTTACTAATATTTTGAAAAAAAGGCAATATTGAACAATAAATGCCAATATTTTCAATATCTTACCTCAAAAATGAAAAAGTGAAATTAAATATCACCCCATGCGTTAAATTTTATTTTACTAATATTTTGAAAAAAAGCCAATAATGAACAATAAATGCCAATATTTTCAATATCTTAACTCAAAAATCAAAAAGTGAAATAAAATATCACCCCATGCGTTAAATTTTATTTCACTAATATTTTGAAAAAATAACGAATATTGAACAATAAATGCCAATATTTTCAATATCTTAACTCAAAAATCAAAAAGTGAAATAAAATATCACCCCATGCGTTAAATTTTATTTCACTAATATTTTGAAAAAATAACGAATATTGAACAATAAATGCCAATGTTTTCAATATCTTACCTCAAAAATCAAAAAGTGAAATTAAATATCACCCCATGCGTTAAATTTTATTTTACTAATATTTTAAAAAAAAGGCAATATTGAACAATAAATGCCGATATTTTCAATATCTTACCTCAAAAATGAAAAAGTGAAATTAAATATCACCCCATGCAGTTAAATTTTATTTTACGAATATCTTGAAAAAAAGCCAATAATGAACAGTAAATGCCAATATTTTCAATATCTTAACACAAAAATCAAAAAGTGAAATAAAATATCACCCCATGCGTTAAATTTTATTTCTCTAATATTTTGAAATAATAACGAATATCGAACAATAAATGCCAATGTTTTCAATATTTTACCTCAAAAATCGTAAAGTGAAATTAAATATCACCCCATGCTTTAAATTTTATTTTACTAATATTTTGAAAAAAAGGCAATAATGAACAATAAATGCCAATATTTTCAATATCTTAACACAAAAATCAAAAAGTGAAATTAAATATCACCCCATGCGTTAAATTTTATTTCACTAATATTTTGAAAAAATAACGAATATCGAACAATAAATGCCAATATTTTCAATATCTTACCTCAAAAATAAAAAAGTGAAATTAAATATCACCCCATGCGTTAAATTTTATTTTACTAATATTTTAAAAAAAAGGCAATATTGAACAATAAATGCCAATATTTTCAATACCTTACCTCAAAAATGAAAAAGTGAAATTAAATATCACCCCATGCGTTAAATTTTATTTTACTAATATTTTGAAGAAAAGGGAATATTGAACAATAAATGCCAATATTTTCAATATCTTACCTCAAAAATGAAAAAGTGAAATTAAATATCACCCCATGCGTTAAATTTTATTTTACTAATATTTTGAAAAAAAGCCAATAATGAACAATAAATGCCAATATTTTCAATATCTTAACTCAAAAATCAAAAAGTGAAATAAAATATCACCCCATGCGTTAAATTTTATTTCACTAATATTTTGAAAAAATAACAAATATTGAACAATAAATGCCAATGTTTTCAATATCTTACCTCAAAAATAAAAAAGTGAAATTAAATATCACCCCATGCGTTAAATTTTATTTTACTAATATTTTAAAAAAAAGGCAATATTGAACAATAAATGCCATTATTTTCAATACCTTACCTCAAAAATGAAAAAGTGAAATTAAATATCACCCCATGCGTTACATTTTACTTCACTAATATTTTGAAAAAATAACGAATATCGAACAATAAATGCCGATATTTTCAATATCTTACCTCAAAAATGAAAAAGTGAAATTAAATATCACCCCATGCGTTAAATTTTATTTTACTAATATTTTGAAAAAAAGCCAATAATGAACAGTAAATGCCAATATTTTCAATATCTTAACACAAAAATCAAAAAGTGAAATAAAATATCACCCCATGCGTTAAATTTTATTTTACAAATATTTTGAAAAAATCCAATGTTGAACAATAAATGCCAATATTTTCAATATCTTAACTCAAAAATCAAAAAGTGAAATAAAATATCACCCCATGCGTTACATTTTACTTCACTAATATTTTGAAAAAATAACGAATATCGAACAATAAATGCCAATGTTTTCAATATTTTACCTCAAAAATAGTAAAGTGAAATTAAATATCACCCCATGCGTTAAATTTTATTTTACAAATATTTTGAAAAAATCCAATGTTGAACAATAAATGCCAATATTTTCAATATCTTACCTCAAAAATCAAACAGTGAAATAAAATATCACCCCGTGCGTTACATTTTATTTCTCTAATATTTTGAAAAAATAACGAATATCGAACAATAAATGCCAATGTTTTCAATATTTTACCTCAAAAATCGTAAAGTGAAATTAGATATCACCCCATGCGTTAAATTTTACTTCACTAATATTTTGAAAAAATAACGAATATCGAACAATAAATGCCGATATTTTCAATATCTTACCTCAAAAATCAAACAGTGAAATAAAATATCACCCCGTGCGTTACATTTTATTTCACTAATATTTTGAAAAAATAACGAATATCGAACAATAATTGCCAATATTTTCAATATTTTAACTCAAAAATCAAAAAGTGAAATTAAATATCACCCCATGCGTTAAATTTTATTTTACAAATATTTTGAAAAAATCCAATGTTGAACAATAAATGCCAATATTTTCAATATCTTACCTCAAAAATCAAACAGTGAAATAAAATATCCCCCCATGCGTTACATTTTACTTCACTAATATTTTGAAAAAATAACGAATATCGAACAATAAATGCCGATATTTTCAATATCTTACATCAAAAGTCAAAAAGTGAAATTAAATATCACCCCATGCTTTAAATTTTATTTTACTAATATTTTGAAAAAAAGGCAATAATGAACAATAAATGCCAATATTTTCAATATCTTAACACAAAAATCAAAAAGTGAAATAAAATATCACCCCATGCGTTAAATTTTATTTCTCTAATATTTTGAAAAAATAACGAATATCGAACAATAAATGCCAT
>JACCIE010000406.1:0-5000 GCA_018906755.1 Sycophaga agraensis
CTCACAATTTGTGTGCAGCCTGCGAGCTTGCACGTATGCTCCGACGGTCGTAATCCCTAACTATCCCAGCCGATTCGCCCAGGCCGAGTGTCGTTTTCGACAAAGTCCCCAGCGTGTCCCTTTGCTGAGCAGGGGAATTTCACAAGTTCCCCATACACACAGATTTGTGTGCAGCCTGCGAGCTTGCACGTATGCTCCGAAGGTCGTAATCCCTAACTATCCCAGCCAATTCGCCCAGGCCGAGTGTCATTTTCGACAAAGTCCCCGAGCGTGTCCCTTTGCTGAGCAGGGGAACTTGACAAGTTCCCCATACACACAGATTTGTGTGCAGCCTGCGAGCTTGCACGTATGCTCCGACGGTCGTGATCCCTAACTATCCCAGCCAAGTCGCCCAGGCCGAGTGTCGTTTTCGACAAAGTCCCCGAACGTGTCCCTTTGCTGAGCAGGGGAATTTCTGAAGTTCCCCACACACACAGATTTGTGTGCAGCCTGCGAGCTTGCACGTATGCTCCGACGGTCGTGATCCCTAACTATCCCAGCCAATTCGCCCAGGCCGAGTGTCGTTTTCGACAAAGTCCCCGAACGTGTCCCTTTGCTGAGCAGGGGAATTTCTGAAGTTCCCCACACACACAGATTTGTGTGCAGCCTGCGTGCTTGCACGTATGCTCTGAAGGTCGTATTCCCTAACTATCCCAGCCAAGTCGCCCAGGCCGAGTGTCGTTTTCGACAAAGTCCCCGAACGTGTCCCTTTGCTGAGCAGGGGAATTTCTGAAGTTCCCCACACACACAGATTTGTGTGCAGCCTGCGAGCTTGCACGTATGCTCCGACGGTCGTGATCCCTAACTATCCCAGCCAATTCGCCCAGGCCGAGTGTCGTTTTCGACAAAGTCCCCGAGCGTGTCCCTTTGCTGAGCAGGGGAATTTGACAAGTTCCCCATACACACAGATTTGTGTGCAGCCTGCGAGCTTGCACGTATGCTCCGACGGTCGTGATCCCTAACTATCCCAGCCAATTCGCCCAGGCCGAGTGTCGTTTTCGACAAAGTCCCCGAACGTGTCCCTTTGCTGAGCAGGGGAATTTCTGAAGTTCCCCACACACACAGATTTGTGTGCAGCCTGCGTGCTTGCACGTATGCTCTGAAGGTCGTATTCCCTAACTATCCCAGCCGATTCGTCGGCGCCTAGTCTCGTTTTCGACAAAATCCCCCAGCGTGTCCCTTTGCTGAGCAGGGGAGTTTTACAAGTTCCCCATGCGCGTTTTCGACAAAGTCCCCTAACGTGCCCCTTGGCTGAGCAGAGGAATTTTACAAGTTCCCCATACACACAGATTTGTGTGCAGCCTGCGAGCTTGCACGTATGCTCCGACGGTCGTAATCCCTAACTATCCCAGCCGATTCGTCCACGCCGAGTGTCGTTTTCGACAAAGTCCCCGAGCGTGTCCCTTTGCTGAGCAGGGAAATTTTACAAGTTCCCCATACGCATTGGTTTGCGAGCATCGAAGTATGCTCTAAAGTTCGTAATCCCTAACTACCCCAGCCGATTCGTCCACGCCGAGTGTCGTTTTCGACAGTCTCCGAGCCTGTCCCTTTGCTGATCAGGGAAATTTTACAAGTTCCCTATACGCATTGCTTTGCGAGCATGGAAGTATGCTCTAAAGTTCGTAATCCCTAACTACCCCAGCCGATTCGTCCACGCCGAGTGTCGTTTTCGACAAAGTCTCCGAGCGTGTCCCTTTGCTGAGCAGCGGAATTTTTACAAGTTCCCCATACGCATTGCTTTGCGAGCATGGAAGTATGCTCCGAAAGTCGTAATCCCTAACTACCCCAGCCGATTCGTCCACGCCGAGTGTCGTTTTCGACAAAGTCCCCGAACGTGTCCCTTTGCTGAGCAGGGGAATTTCTGAAGTTCCCCACACACACAGATTTGTGTGCAGCCTGAGAGCTTGCACGTATGCTCTGAAGGTCGTATTCCCTAACTATCCCAGCCGATTCGTCCGCGCCGAGTTTCGTTTTCGACAAAGTCCCCCAGCGTGTCCCTTTGCTGAGCAGGGGAGTTTTACAAGTTCCCCATGCGCGTTTTCGACAAAGCCCCCTAACGTGCCCCTTGGCTGAGCAGGGGAATTTTACAAGTTCCCCATACACACAGATTTGTGTGCAGCCTGCGAGCTTGCACGTATGCTCCGAAGGTCGTAATCCCTAACTATCCCAGCCAATTCGCCCAGGCCGAGTGTCATTTTCGACAAAGTCCCCAAGCGTGTCCCTTTGCTGAGCCCGGGAATTTCACAAGTTCCCCATACACACAGATTTGTGTGCAGCCGGCGAGCTTGCACGTATGCTCCGACGGTCGTAATCCCTAACTATCCCAGCCGATTCGTCCGCGCCGAGTTTCGTTTTCGACAAAGTCCCCCAGCGTGTCCCTTTGCTGAGCAGGGGAGTTTTACAAGTTCCCCATGCGCGTTTTCGACAAAGTCCCCGAGCGTGTCCCTTGGCTGAGCAGGGGAATTTTACAAGTTCCCCATACACACAGATTTGTGTGCAGCCTGCGAGCTTGTACATATGCTCCGAAGGTCGTAATCCCTAACTATCCCAGCCAATTCGCCCAGGCCGAGTGTCGTTTTCGACAAAGTCCCCGAGCGTGTCCCTTGGCTGAGCAGGGGAATTTCACAAGTTCCCCATACACACAGATTTGTGTGCAGCCGGCGAGCTTGCACGTATGCTCCGACGGTCGTAATCCCTAACTATCCCAGCCGATTCGTCGGCGCCTAGTGTCGTTTTCGACAAAGTCCCCAAGCGTGTCCCTTTGCTGAGCAGGGGAATTTTACAAGTTCCCCACACACACAGATTTGTGTGCAGCCTGCGTGCTTGCACGTATGCTCTGAAGGTCGTATTCCCTAGCTATCCCAGCCGATTCGTCGGCGCCTAGTCTCGTTTTCGACAAAATCCCCCAGCGTGTCCCTTTGCTGAGCAGGGGAGTTTTACAAGTTCCCCATGCGCGTTTTCGACAAAGTCCCCTAACGTGCCCCTTGGCCGAGCAGAGGAATTTTACAAGTTCCCCATACACACAGATTTGTGTGCAGCCTGCGAGCTTGCACGTATGCTCCGACGGTCGTAATCCCTAACTATCCCAGCCGATTCGTCCACGCCGAGTGTCGTTTTCGACAAAGTCCCCGAGCGTGTCCCTTTGCTGAGCAGGGAAATTTTACAAGTTCCCCATACGCATTGCTTTGCGAGCATCGAAGTATGCTCTAAAGTTCGTAATCCCTAACTACCCCAGCCGATTCGTCCACGCCGAGTGTCGTTTTCGACAAAGTCTCCGAGCCTGTCCCTTTGCTGAGCAGGGAATTTTTACAAGTTCCCCATACGCATTGCTTTGCGAGCATGGAAGTATGCTCTAAAGTTCGTAATCCCTAACTACCCCAGCCGATTCGTCCACGCCGAGTGTCGTTTTCGACAAAGTCTCCGAGCGTGTCCCTTTGCTGAGCAGCGGAATTTTTACAAGTTCCCCATACGCATTGCTTTGCGAGCATCGAAGTATGCTCCGAAAGTCGTAATCCCAATCTACCCCAGCCGATTCTTCCACGCCGAGTGTCGTTTTCGACAAAGTCCCCGAGCGTGTCCCTTTGCTGAGCAGGGAAATTTTACAAGTTCCCCATACGCATTGCTTTGCGAGCATCGAAGTATGCTCTAAAGTTCGTAATCCCTAACTACCCCAGCCGATTCGTCCACGCCGAGTGTCGTTTTCGACAAAGTCTCCGAGCCTGTCCCTTTGCTGAGCAGGGAATTTTTACAAGTTCCCCATACGCATTGCTTTGCGAGCATGGAAGTATGCTCTAAAGTTCGTAATCCCTAACTACCCCAGCCGATTCGTCCACGCCGAGTGTCGTTTTCGACAAAGTCTCCGAGCGTGTCCCTTTGCTGAGCAGCGGAATTTTTACAAGTTCCCCATACGCATTGCTTTGCGAGCATCGAAGTATGCTCCGAAAGTCGTAATCCCAATCTACCCCAGCCGATTCTTCCACGCCGAGTGTCGTTTTCGACAAAGTCCCCGAGCGTGTCCCTTTGCTGAGCAGGGAAATTTTACAAGTTCCCCATACGCATTGCTTTGCGAGCATCGAAGTATGCTCTAAAGTTCGTAATCCCTAACTACCCCAGCCGATTCGTCCACGCCGAGTGTCGTTTTCGACAAAGTCTCCGAGCCTGTCCCTTTGCTGAGCAGGGAATTTTTACAAGTTCCCCATACGCATTGCTTTGCGAGCATGGAAGTATGCTCTAAAGTTCGTAATCCCTAACTACCCCAGCCGATTCGTCCACGCCGAGTGTCGTTTTCGACAAAGTCTCCGAGCGTGTCCCTTTGCTGAGCAGCGGAATTTTTACAAGTTCCCCATACGCATTGCTTTGCGAGCATGGAAGTATGCTCTAAAGTTCGTAATCCCTAACTACCCCAGCCGATTCGTCCACGCCGAGTGTCGTTTTCGACAAAGTCTCCGAGCGTGTCCCTTTGCTGAGCAGCGGAATTTTTACAAGTTCCCCATACGCATTGCTTTGCGAGCATCGAAGTATGCTCCGAAAGTCGTAATCCCAATCTACCCCAGCCGATTCTTCCACGCCGAGTGTCGTTTTCGACAAAGTCCCCGAGCGTGTCCCTTTGCTGAGCAGCGGAAATTTTACAAGTTCCCCATACGCATTGCTTTGCGAGCATCGAAGTATGCTCCGAAAGTCGTAATCCCAATCTACCCCAGCCGATTCGTCCACGCCGAGTGTCGTTTTCGACAAAGTCCCCGAGCGTGTCCCTTTGCTGGGCCGGAGAATCTTACAAGTTCCCCATACGCATTGCTTTGCGAGGCAGCTGCGCCCGAGCGTGTCCCTTTGCTGGGCCGGAGAATCTTACAAGTTCCCCATACGCATTGCTTTGCGAGGCAGCTGCGCCCGAGCGTGTCCCTTTGCTGGGCCGGGAAATTTTATAAGTTCCCCATACGCATTGCTTTGAGATTGGAGATCAA
>JACCIE010000406.1:10000-12520 GCA_018906755.1 Sycophaga agraensis
AGCAGGGGAATTTCTGAAGTTCCCTACACACACAGATTTGTGTGCAGCCTGCGAGCTTGCACGTATGCTCCGACGGTCGTAATCCCTAACTATCCCAGCCGATTCGTCCACGCCGAGTGTCGTTTTCGACAAAGTCCCCGAACGTGTCCCTTTGCTGAGCCGGGGAATTTCACAAGTTCCCCATACACACAGATTTGTGTGCAGCCGGCGAGCTTCCACGTATGCTCCGACGGTCGTAATCCCTAACTATCCCAGCCGATTCGTCGGCGCCTAGTGTCGTTTTCGACAAAGTCCCCAAGCGTGTCCCTTTGCTGAGCAGGGGAATTTCTCAAGATCCTTACACACACAGATTTGTGTGCAGCCTGCGAGCTTGCACGTATGCTCCGACGGTCGTAATCCCTAACTATCCCAGCCGATTCGTCGGCGCCTAGTGTCGTTTTCGACAAAGTCCCCGAGCGTGTCCCTTTGCTGAGCAGGGGAATTTCACAAGTTCCCCATACGCACAGATTTGTGTGCAGCCTGCGAGCTTGCACGTATGCTCCGACGGTCGTAATCCCTAACTATCCCAGCCGATTCGTCGGCGCCTAGTGTCGTTTTCGACAAAGTCCCCAAGCGTGTCCCTTTGCTGAGCAGGGGAATTTCACAAGTTCCCCATACACACAGATTTGTGTGCAGCCGGCGAGCTTGCACGTATGCTCCGACGGTCGTAATCCCTAACTATCCCAGCCAATTCGCCCAGGCCGAGTGTCGTTTTCGACAAAGTCCCCCAGCGTGTCCCTTTGCTGAGCAGGGGAGTTTTACAAGTTCCCCATGCGCGTTTTCGACAAAGCCCCCTAACGTGCCCCTTGGCTGAGCAGGGGAATTTTACAAGTTCCCCATACACACAGATTTGTGTGCAGCCTGCGAGCTTGCACGTATGCTCCGAAGGTCGTAATCCCTAACTATCCCAGCCAATTCGCCCAGGCCGAGTGTCATTTTCGACAAAGTCCCCAAGCGTGTCCCTTTGCTGAGCAGGGGAATTTCACAAGTTCCCCATACACACAGATTTGTGTGCAGCCGGCGAGCTTGCACGTATGCTCCGACGGTCGTAATCCCTAACTATCCCAGCCAATTCGCCCAGGCCGAGTGTCGTTTTCGACAAAGTCCCCCAGCGTGTCCCTTTGCTGAGCAGGGGAGTTTTACAAGTTCCCCATGCGCGTTTTCGACAAAGCCCCCTAACGTGCCCCTTGGCTGAGCAGGGGAATTTTACAAGTTCCCCATACACACAGATTTGTGTGCAGCCTGCGAGCTTGCACGTATGCTCCGAAGGTCGTAATCCCTAACTATCCCAGCCAATTCGCCCAGGCCGAGTGTCATTTTCGACAAAGTCCCCGAACGTGTCCCTTTGCTGAGCCGGGGAATTTCACAAGTTCCCCATACACACAGATTTGTGTGCAGCCGGCGAGCTTCCACGTATGCTCCGACGGTCGTAATCCCTAACTATCCCAGCCGATTCGTCGGCGCCTAGTGTCGTTTTCGACAAAGTCCCCAAGCGTGTCCCTTTGCTGAGCAGGGGAATTTCTCAAGATCCTTACACACACAGATTTGTGTGCAGCCTGCGAGCTTGCACGTATGCTCCGACGGTCGTATTCCCTAACTATCCCAGCCGATTCGTCCACGCCGAGTGTCGTTTTCGACAAAGTCCCCCAGCGTGTCCCTTTGCTGAGCAGGGGAATTTTACAAGTTCCCCATACACACAGATTTGTGTGCAGCCTGCGAGCTTGCACGTATGCTCCGACGGTCGTAATCCCTAACTATCCCAGCCGATTCGTCCACGCCGAGTGTCGTTTTCGACAAAGTCCCCGAGCGTGTCCCTTTGCTGAGCAGGGAAATTTTACAAGTTCCCCATACGCATTGCTTTGCGAGCATCGAAGTATGCTCCTAAAGTTCGTAATCCCTAACTACCCCAGCCGATTCGTCCACGCCGAGTGTCGTTTTCGACAAAGTCTCCGGCCTGTCCCTTTGCTGAGCAGGGAATTTTACAAGTTGCCCCATACGCATTGCTTTGCGAGCATGGAAGTATGCTCTAAGTCGTAATCCCTAACTACCCCAGCCGATTCGGTCCACGCCGAGTGTCGTTTTCGACAAAGTCTCCGAGCTGTCCCTTTGCTGAGCAGGGAATTTTTACAAGTTCCCCATACGCATTGCTTGCGAGCATGGAAGTATGCTCTAAAGTTCGGTAATCGCTAACTACCCCAGCCAGATTCGTCCACGCCGAGTTGTCGTTTTCGACAAAGTCTCCGAGCGGTGTCCCTTTGCTGAGCAGCGGAATTTTTACAAGTTCCCCATACGCATTGCTTTGCAAGCATGGAAGTATGCTCTAAAGTTCGTAATCCCTAAACTAGCCCCAGCCGATTCGTCCACGCCGAGTGTCGTTTTCGACAAAGTCCTCCGAGGCGTGTCCCTTTGCTGAGCAGCGGAATTTTTACAAGTTCCCCATACGCATTGCTTTGCGAGCATCGAAGTATGCTCCGGACGGAA
>JACCIE010000407.1:0-12359 GCA_018906755.1 Sycophaga agraensis
TGTCATGTACCAAGGATCCGAGATCGTCTCAAAATTCGCCACAATCGCAATCTCTCTATCGATCCCTCTAGAGAGAGCATCAGGAACCTTGTTGAGTGCGCCTTTTGTATGCACAATCTCGAAATCCCACTGCTGCATCTCGAGGGCCCAACGCGCTAGCCTCCCTGTAGGGTCCTTTAGGATTTTTAAAAGCCAAGTTAGAGCGCTATGATTCTGTTTTAGCAACAAATTCATAAGCCTCCAAGTATGGCCCTCAATTTTTATTGCCCATAATAAGGCCAGGCACTCCTTTTCCGACGTAGTATAATTCCTCTCAGCCGGATTTAAGACACGGCTGATATACACGATCGGATGCTCAAACCCATCGTCAATCTTCCTGAGTCAAAACGGCTCCATAGCGTAATCACTAGCATCGCTTTGGACCGTAAATGACTTAGAAAATTTCGGACGAGCAAGCACAGGGCCTTTACAGCGCGTTCTTTCAAAGCATTAAACGCAACCTCTTGTTCTCCCTGCCACTCCCACGGTTGATCTTTCTTTAACAACTTCGTGAGAGGCACTTTAAGCTCGGACTCTTTCTCAATAAACCGTGCGTACCAGCCCACCATACCCAAAAACGTACGCAACTCTTTCACATTCTTGGGTGCCGGATAGTTCAGGACCGGCTCAACCCTTTCCGGGTCCGGCCTTAATCCGTCAGCATCCAGCCGGTAACCTAGGAAACGCACACTCGAACAACAAAATTCACACTTCTCACGATTTACCTTCGAGTCCGGCTTCCACAATCGTACGCAACACAAACTCTACCCATTTCAGGTGCTCTTCGAACGTTTGCGTCACCACTATCAGATCGTCCAAATACGCGAAAACGTGAGGCTCTACCTCGGGTCCGAATAAGGCCCCGATTAACCTACAAAACGTCATCGGCGCATTTTTCAATCCGAAGGGTAAACGAACGAATTGCCATTGACCGGAGCCAGGCACAGCAAAAGCTGTAAATTGCCGGCTAACTTCAGTCAAGAACACCTGAAAGTAAGCTTTCTTTAGGTCGATTTTAGAGATATACCTAGCTTCGCGCAACTTATCCAAAATCGAATCTATATTCGGTAAAGGATAGTTATCGCGCCTAGTCGTCTTATTTACATCTCTAAAATCTATACAAAACCTATAGCTCCCTTCTCGCTTGACAATCACTGGTGCACTACACCACTCACTAGCGCTACGCTCAATAATCCCTTTCTCAAACATCTTCTTCACTTCTTCTTGAGCAAACTCGAGAACCTTGGGAGACATACGCCTAGGCGCGTGTCTCACCGGCACAGCACCCTGGACATCGATGTGGTGTTCAATAAGAGTCGTAAACCCGTGAAGCTCTCCGGGTTCTGGAAGTAACTTTTCCATCAAAGCCTTCACTTGTTCTCGCTCCTCACTTCGTATTTCAACGATGCCACAGCACTCTGCGAAAATTCTCGGATCTGAACTCAATTCACCAACTTTTGAGAAAGGACGCCATCTTCCACCAGGAATCCTCCAGAAACATCCTACCAGCGATAACTCAAAACCGTACTTGAGACCAAAATCTACCCCGAGAATGACAGGGTGACCGGTATCCGGCACGATTCTAAGATCAACTGCCTGCTCGATATTCTCTACTTCAAAGAGAACTTCAAGCACTCCAAGGATTTTCTGAGTTCCCCCAGTAACTCCACGCACCGCTAGCTGAGCCGGTTTCCATTTATCTTTAAACGCCTTTGCTTCTTCAGGGTCGATCAAAGAAATCATGGAACCTGGATCAAACAATGCACACACATCTTTGCCGTTCAATCGAACCGTTAGGTACATTCGGTTGTCGGTTATAACACCGGCCACCGTCTGCTCCTCACTATTCGATTGTTTCGGCACAGCACCCTTGAGTACGCCTGTAGCCAGACGGGACAGCGAATTCCTCAGTGAACTCGCGGATCCTTCACCCGCAGCTTTGTTCGAAGCCTCTCTGCTGCTTGGTAGAGGCGGAAACTCCAAACTCTGCGCAGGCGTCCGACTAGGCACCTCAACGCGAACTCGATTCGAAGGCTTGTCCGGCATTGTATCGAGCAGCTTACAGGCTGTGGAGAGCCTCTGGAGCTCATCCGTCAACTCCTGAGAAGCTCGAAGCGTCTTCTCGAGATGCTCTCTCTCTTTCTCACACTCACTCTGTGTCTCTCGATTTTGACGCTCCTGACTCGACTCTTCCTGCCTAACTTCCTTCTCTCGACGTTCCACCACTCTTAATCTTTCACTCGTCCTCTCGCTCACTACCGTTTCCCCGCAGGGCCCAGGGGACGCGTCTGTTGCCCTGCTTTGGCGTTTCCCAGGCTCTCCCTTACGTGCGCACAGTTCGGGCAAGTCCGGAAAACTACTCCAGGGCAGTCGCAAACTTGACACGCTACCTGTGGGCTAGCAGTTGGGCAGGCGCTCGCGTTGTGTCCCGGAAGCCTGCATTTATAGCAGACTCGCTTCGGGCACATAGAGGCTCTATGTCCAATGCCGTTACACGTGTAGCACTGTCCATAAAACGGAGCATTCGCCACAGGTGTCGGCATTGGAGTCGGGGCATGCAGCTGAACATACGAGGGCCCGGGCCATGTTTTAGATGGCTGCACTTGGCCGCTTCGCTGTCCGCTTTCAAACTCCCGTCTTCCAACCCCCTGAGGAGGCAGATTCGAGCGCATTGGCGCTATCTGCCCCGTAACACGACTCTGCTGCTCCGGCTGGTGCTGTTGCCTCGCTATGCCTTCTAGCAAAGCTACCTCACCGCTATCACTACTCCCGCTACCGCTCGCCGACGTACTCTTCTTCTTCTTCTTTCTCTTCTTCTTCTTCGACGCAGCGGGCGGCAGGCTAGGAGCCGTAGATGCAGCATGTACCCCAACTTTATCTTCAATTCTTTTCTCCACCTTTTTCTTGCTCGATGACGGGTCGAGTGACGGAGACTCAAACCTATCATCAATCCGTTGGATGTCCTCCAAGCGCTTACCCCACTGAACCAGCGACCGCACGTCCGGCATATCTTTATCCATGATATACCGCCGGTAAGTCGGCAAGATCTGCTCAAAGATCATCCTCTTCTGGCGGCGTTCCGACGGCGGGCGACGCATAGCGTTCGCCTTCGTCTGGAACGCATCCACAAACCTCGCGATCGTCTCTCCTTCTCTCTGGCGCAAACACTGGAGATCTCTGAGCAGAGTCGAATCGCTAACTATCGTGCAGTACTTGTTCTGGAAGGCTTGCACGAAAGACTCCCAATCCACAAACATACGTTGGACGCGGTGGTACCATTTCCGAGCGTCATCCACGAAAGCCGATTGCAAGGAGCCTATTAAACATCTACCTGAAACTCCCAGCTGCTCCTTGAATAACTCGAGACCCTCAAGGAAATCCCACGCATCCTCCGTATCTCTACCCGCAAAAGAAAGACGTGCATCTCGCAACGCCCGTCTGCAGCGGGTTATGTCGCGAAAACTCACGTCTCTCTCTCTAGTCAAACTATCATCGCTACTCCTCCGGGCCATGGTTGTTGCCAACTGAAGATCGCCCGCGGCTGACTCAGTCGTCGAAGGTAAAACCTGCCGACTGCGTCTCCTCTGAGCAGTATCCTCGACCCTCACTCTATCACGACGACTCACTAACTTGCTCGGACGCGGCGCCGACATCAACACGGATTCTTCTTCTGACGATCCGCTCTGTGAAGAGTCATCCGCATCCGAACTCACCAACACCTTGTTTGCTTTCTTCAAGGAAACCTTCCTTTTATGCGGCGTAGAGGCCGCTGCAGGAGGCTTCCCTGTCTCAGCTGAATTAGGCGGCAGACTCGGGCTCTCGCCTTGGTTAGCTGGCCCACCCGCTAACGCCATAGAAGGAGCAACTTGCGTAGTTGCTCCTCTCAGCGTCTGCGGAATAATATCACCCTGTGATGCAAAAATTTCTGTCATCACAGATGATACGATCTGCCGTACCTGCTCCTGCATTCGGAGGGTCAGCCCGTCTACCTCAGTCGACTCCGGCTTGGAGGTTCCCGGGACATCTACCCCTTGTTTAAAAACAGTCGGGGGATGATCCTTAGGATCAACTCCAATCTCTCGAACACGAACTCCCGAAGAACTCTCACTATCCTCTCCGGTCGTGCTGGTCGTGATAGCTGCCGCGCCGTCATCCTTCGCGGGGCTGTTTTCACGATCCGTTCCTCGCTTCTGGGGAGAAATCGACGGCAACCACAAATCGTAACAAACCAAAGGAGGATCCAATGGTTCGGCGTCATAGTTGTCGTCGTATCCTTCGACCCAGGGAACGTCCAGCAGAGGCCGGGCAACCATGAGCAGGAAACGCCATAAGCGCTCCCGCAACTCATTGTGGTCGCCCTGAAAGCAGAGCTTACTTCGGCATAACTCCATCACCACACGATATATTGGCATGCCTCGCACATGCCTCCGCAGGCGCCTGGCCTTCGCGGATGCAAGTGGCAAGGCACGCACGCGCTCACCATAACGCTCACAAACTCTATTAATGGCGGCGACGCGGTCGCGAGCGCGCTGCATCGCCGCCTCCTCCTCCTCGTCGACACTTATCATCTCCACGCCGCTAATGGAGGACCGTTTCCTTTGGTCCGCCATTACGGCCCCAACCACACTCAAAGGGTGGTCGCGTCAACACTCAGGCGGGTACAAAAGGTACCGCCGAATGGCAACACCCTCCCCCCGCTTTCTAGGTGCTGGACCGCACCTCTGCGCGCTCTGCCAGCTATATATATAAAAAAAAATTAAAATACTGAAAAAAAAACGAAAAATCTAAAAATCGAAAATTGCCTGAAAATAAAAACAACAATTCCCAAAAGAAGCTAAAATAAAACAGAAAACAAAAGAAAACAATTTACAAAATATAAATATATAATATATAATAAAAATATTATTAAATATAATAAAAATATTTATTAAAATAAATTATTTCCATAAAATATTTAAAAATTTCTAAAAATATTAAAATAGGCAAGCACGCTCGTAACGGTCGCCGCGACGCACACAACCACAACCTTACAAGGAAGAAATACAATCCCCCCCCCTTTTCACACGCTGGAGCCTCCACGCGAGGGGTCAGTGCAAATCACCGACGCGCCCTCTGCTATTGGCTCTAACTCGACAATCAAAAAAAAAATTTTTTTTTTTTTTTTTATATTTATTTAAATTATTTTTTTTTTTTTTTTTTTTATTTTTAGTCAGTGACAAACCGGGGCAAAAACCGCGAAATCAATTACTGCCCAAAAAAAAATTAATTCAATTATTATTGTTAATAATTATTAATTATTATTATTAACAATAATAACCATCAAAATTAGTTATCCCGCAAATAACCAATCCGCCACTCTCGCTCCCGATTACTCAAACAAAAAATAAAAATTTTCCCGCTCAGCGCTTATTACAGCGTGGAGCCACGAAGCTATTATCCCCCCCCTCCTACACTCACACACACTTCACACACTAACGCTAACACTACCGCGCGCAATTTTCGCGCCCGCTCCCTCACGAAAAAGTTAAAATTTTCGTTCGCGACCCCTACCGCCGGCGTCCTGTCACGGTCGCCAATTTGTCACGTGGCGGTTACCGGGTGGCTAATTTCGCCCGGCTCCCAGCCACCACGCGACTTAAGGACTTTCCGTCCCTTCCTCCCGCTCGATGTCGTCGCACGGAAAATCCGCGGACGCGGCGGAGCAAGCCTGGGTGCTCGCTGCTATAAAGAACGCGAAAATAGGGAAAGGCGCGCGAAATAATTACGCGAATGTTTTGAATGTTAAATTAATAAATTATTTATTATAAAAAAATTATCACAAACCAAAAACCCGACAATCTGGTCGACGCTATCTAAAAACTTTCTCTCTCTCTCTCTCTCTCTCTCACTCTCCCGACGCGGATGATCGCGCGCACACCGAACAAAATATATATATATATCCCACTTACTTTGGCGGCGGCGATCTTGAAGTTGGCGGGAAAAACGCCCTCCGCTTTGTTGTTGCAGCTAATTCTTGTTTCGCCAATCTCAAACCGCAAGGCGAGATCAAAGCGTCCCAAGGTTCGCTTGTTGATTTTGATCCTTGCTCCACCAATCTCTAACCCGCAAGGGCGAGATCCAAGTGTCACAAGGTCGTTTTTCTATCGGCAGGGAAATGTGCACTCTGGTGCACCGCTTCCACTCTCTCTCTCTCTCTCTCTCTGTCTCTTCTCTCTCTATCTACCTCTCGCTATCACTCTCTCTAAATACTACAATAAAAAAAACTACTACTCGCGTCGCACGGAAACGTAGCGCTTCGCCGCTAACAGTCTCGGGAGGCACCGTGTCCCGAGACACACTAATCTAAATCGTGCGATCGAACAAGGATCGAGGGCCGATCGCGCGCCTAATTGCCCTCTCTCCTTGATTAGCCGCCGCGGCCCGCACGCTTTCCCGCGCGATAATTACCGCGGTGCGCCGAATTTCGCGCAGCCCATTGCCCCCCACTCGGCGCTTGGTCAAGGCGGCGAGCACGTGCTCAGTACCGCGGTGACCACGGCGAGATACTCGTCGCAAGTTATACAAATTCGGCCCCGCTCTCTCTCGCATTTACGGCGGCGTCTCTGCCACTTCTGGTATACGGGTCACGCAGCGGCTTCGCAGGCTGCTTCTCACGCGTTACAATTTCGCGTCGGCCTCGCAGGCTACTCCGCCCGCGTCACAAGTTACGCGGGGACCTCGCTGGTCCCTCCGCTCGCGTCGCTGTTACGCGGCGGCCTCGCTGGCCGCTTCCCGGCTGCTTCACCGGTCGCGTCCTCGCTCGCACCGGTCGCGCGCTCACTCGCACCGGTCGCGTCCGTCCACGGCACTCTAGCCGGTCGCGCCTCGACTCCCCTCGTCGCTTCCCGTCGCGTCGCGTCCCTCCCGAGCACTCCGCCCGCACTCTGAGCCAAAGGCTCACTCACCCCGAGTTTCGTCGGCCTTGGTCCT
Organism: Sycophaga agraensis; assembly: GCA_018906755.1. NCBI lineage: Eukaryota > Metazoa > Arthropoda > Insecta > Hymenoptera > Pteromalidae > Sycophaga > Sycophaga agraensis. The sequence continues at coordinate 7,009 of JACCIE010000407.1, forward strand.
GTCCGGCGGCGGGTGGGTGGCGATGGGCTGGCTGGAGCCGGCGGGCTGGCGGGTAGCGGTGGCTGGAGGGCGGCGGTGGTCGCCGGTCGGTGTGGCGGCTGTCTGCCGCGGGTCGTCTCTCCTCGGGTGGCACCGGACTCGCCGTCGGCTCTGGTGGGCTGGTGGCCTCTGTCCGGGCTCTGGTGGGCAGTCCTCTCCCGGGTCGCTATCTTTCCCCCGTGGGCAGGCGCCTCTTCCTTCTGGTCGCACTACGGGAGGGCGGCCGGTGGATTGGCGGGCTAGGGTTCCGGCTCGCCGTGTGACTTCGCTCGTCACTCGTCTCGACTCAGTCTTCACTTCCTCGCCTCTCAACGTCTCGAGCTAATCTCTTCTTACGTCTTCGCGCCTCAACGTCTGAAGTCGATCTCTCCTCACGTCTTCGCGCCTCAACGTCTGAAATCGATCTCTCCTCACGTCTTCGCGCCTCAACGTCTGAAGTCGATCTCTGCGTCCTTTGTCACCAACGTCTTGATCGAATCTCTCCTTACGTCTTCGCACGACAACGTCTGCTGCTAATCTGTTATTACGTCTTCGCACGACAACGTCTCCTGCTAATCTGTCGAGCCGGGGCGTTGACCACCGCGCGGGCCCTTTGTCTTTTCCGAATTTTCGGCGGCGGCGCGGCTAGGCGGCCGCAGGCTGGCCCCCCCCCCCCCCCCGCGCTCTCCTCCTCCTCCCGGCGGCCGCCCGGCAGCGGCGGCAATCGCGCCGGCCGGCTATCTTCAAGATGGCCGATGCCACGGCCCGCCGGTCACGTCGCCTTCCTCTCAAGGCGGTGTTGCCGCGGCTGCAGGCTTGCAGCATTGCGCGGGTCAGGCTTGTCCTATGCCTCGGCGGGCTGCGCCCGCCGCTCGCCTACGTGCTCGGGCCGGACTTCTGTGCCCAAACCGATTCTCCCCCCCCCCCCCCCGACGATTCTTGCTCGTTTTACGGCGCGCCCGAAGGTCGCACGGCGGCTACGCGTTACAATATCCCGCCTTCTTTCTCCCCGTGACACACGTCACAAGCCACTTAAGTCCCCCTGGGGGTAAATTCCCATGCTTCGATTCGGACGAAATTCGGGACACAGATCCGTCTTAAGACGAGCATTCGGATAGGCAAATGAAAACGCTGGTTAACTTATAATGATAATGTCAAGACAATCTTACTCTCTGAGTATTTCTTAGATTAGCCACTTAAGTCCCCCTGGGGGTAAATTCCCATGCCTCGATTTAGACGAAATGCAGGGCACAGATTCGTCTTACAACAAGCTTTCAACCGAACCTTAAAAACCGCGTAGTAACTCATAATCAAGGTGTGGAAACAATTATAAATCTCTGAAAACTTGTTAGTTTAGATACTTAAGCCCCATGGGTCTAGCTTACCATACTGCGTTTTTCGCGAAATTCGGAGCACAAATTCGCATTACAAGCTTTCTGTTGAGCAAATAAAAGCGTGTGGTAACTGATAATCATGGTGTCGAAACAATCTTACTATCTGAGTATTTTTTTGATTAGCCACTTAAGTCCCCGTGGGGGTAAATTCCCATGCAACGATTCGGACGAAATTCGGGACACAGATCCGTTTTAAGATGAGCATTCGGATAGGCAAATGAAAGCGCTTGGTAACTTATAATCATGGTGTCGAAACAATCTTACTATCTGAGTATTTGTTAGATTAGCCACTTAAGTCCCCCTGGGGATAAATTCCCATGCCTCGATTTAGACGAAATGCAGGGCACAGATTCGTCTTACAACAAGCTTTCGGCCGAACCTTCAAAACCGCCTAGTAACTCATAATCAAGGTGTGGAGGCAATTCTAAATGTCTGAAAACTTGTTAGTTTAGACACTTAAGCCCCATGGGTCTAGCTTACCATACTGCGTTTTTCGCGAAATTCGGAGCACAAATTCGCATTACAAGCTTTCTGTTGAGCAAATAAAAGCGTGTGGAAACTGATAATCATGGTGTCGAAACAATCTTACTATCTGAGTATTTTTTTGATTAGCCACTTAAGTCCCCGTGGGGTAAATTCCCATGCAACGATTCGGACGAAATTCAGGACACAGATCCGTTTTAAGATGAGCATTCGGATAGGCAAATGAAAGCGCTTGGTAACTTATAATCATGGTGTCGAAACAATCTTACTATTGAGTATTTGTTAGATTAGCCACTTAAGTCCCCCTGGGGGTAAATTCCCATGCTTCGATTCGGACGCAATTCGGGACACAGATTCGTCTTACAACAAGCTTCCGACTGAACCATCAAAACTGCGTAGTAACTCATAATCAAGGCGTGGAAACAATTATAAATCTCTGAAAACTTGTTAGTTTAGATACTTAAGCCCCATAGGTCTAGCATACCATACTGCGATTTTTGCGAAATTCGGAGCACAAATTCGTATTACAAGCTTTCTGTTGAGCAAATAAAAGCGTGTGGAAACTGATAATCATGGTGTCGAAATAATCTTACTATCTGAGTATTTTTTTGATTAGCCACTTAAGTCCCCGTGGGGGTAAATTCCCATGCATCGATTTGGACGAAATTCGGGACACAGATCCGTTTTAAGATGAGCATTCGGATAGGCAAATAAGAGCGCTTGGTAACTTATAATCATGGTGTCGAAACAATCTTACTATCTGAGTATTTGTTAGATTAGCCACTTAAGTCCGCCTGGGGGTAAATTCCCATGCTTCGATTCGGACGAAATTCGGGACACAGATCCGTCTTAAGACGAGCATTCGGATAGGCAAATGAAAACGCTGGTTAACTTATAATGATAATGTCGAGACAAACTTACTCTCTGAGTATTTCTTTGATTAGCCACTTAAGTCCCCCTGGGGGTAAATTCCCATGCCTCGATTTAGACGAAATGGAGGGCACAGATTCGTCTTACAACAAGCTTTCGGATAGGCAAATGAAAACGCTGGGTAACTTATAATGATAATGTCGAGACAATCTTACTCTCTGAGTATTTGTTAGATTAGCCACTTAAGTCCCCCTGGCGGTAAATTCCCATGCCTCGATTCGGTCGAAATTCGGGACACAGATCCGTTTTAATATGAGCATTCGGATAGGCAAATGAAAACGCTGGTGAACTTATAATCGTGGTGTCGAGACAATCGTACTCTGTGAGTATTTGCTAGATTAGCCACTTGAGTCCCCCTGGGGGTAAATTCCCATGCCTCGATTTAGACGAAATGCAGGGCACAGATTCGTCTTACAACAAGCTTTCGGCCGAACCTTCAAAACCGCCTAGTAACTCATAATCAAGGTGTGGAGGCAATTCTAAATGTCTGAAAACTTGTTAGTTTAGACACTTAAGCCCCATGGGTCTAGCTTACCATACTGCGTTTTTTGCGAAATTCGGAGCACAAATTCGTATTACAAGCTTTCTGTTGAGCAAATAAAAGCGCGTGGAAGCTGATAATCATGGTGTCGAAACAATCTTACTATCTGAGTATTTGTTAGATTAGCCACTTAAGTCCCCCTGGGGGTAAATTCCCATGCCTCGATTTAGACGAAATGCAGGGCACAGATTCGTCTTACAACAAGCTTTCGGATAGGCAAATGAAAACGCTGGTTAACTTATAATGGTAATGTCGAGACAATCTTACTCTCTGAATATTTGTTAGATTAGCCACTTAAGTCCCCCTGGGGGTAAATTCCCATGCATCGATTCGGTCGAAATTCGGGACACAGATCCGTTTTAAGATGAGCATTCGGATAGGCAAATGAAAGCGCTTGGTAACTTATAATCATGGTGTCGAAACAATCTTACTATCTGAGTATTTTTTTGATTAGCCACTTAAGTCCCCCTGGGGGTAAATTCCCATGCATCGATTCGGACGAAATTCGGGACACAGATCCGTTTTAAGATGAGCATTCGGATAGGCAAATGAAAACGCTTGGTAACTTATAATCATGGTGTCGAAACAATCTTACTATCTGAGTATTTGTTAGATTAGCCACTTAAGTCCCCCTGGGGGTAAATTCCCATGCTTCGATTCGGACGAAATTCGGGACACAGATCCGTCTTAAGACGAGCATTCGGATAGGCAAATGAAAACGCTGGTTAACTTATAATGATAATGTCGAGACAATCTTACTCTCTGAGTATTTCTTAGATTAGCCACTTAAGTCCCCCTGGGGGTAAATTCCCATGCCTCGATTTAGACGAAATGCAGGGCACAGATTCGTCTTACAACAAGCTTTCGGATAGGCAAATGAAAACGCTGGTTAACTTATAATGATAATGTCGAGACAATCTTACTATCTGAGTATTTGTTAGATTAGCCACTTAAGTCCCCCTGGGGGTAAATTCCCATGCCTCGATTCGGTCGAAATTCGGGACACAGATCCGTTTTAATATGAGCATTCGGATAGGCAAATGAAAACGCTGGTGAACTTATAATCGTGGTGTCGAGACAATCGTACTCTGTGAGTATTTGCTTAGATTAGCCACTTAGTCCCCCTGGGGGTAAATTCCCATGCCTCGATTTAGACGAAATGCAGGGCACAGATTCGTCTTACAACAAGCTTTCGGCCGAACCTTCAAAACCGCCTAGTAACTCATAATCAAGGTGTGGAAGGCAATTCTAAATGTCTGAAAACTTGTTAGTTTAGACACTTAAGCCCCATGGGTCTAGCTTACCATACTGCGTTTTTTGCGAAATTCGGAGCACAAATTCGTATTACAAGCTTTCTGTTGAGCAAATAAAAGCGTGTGGAACTGATAATCATGGTGTCGAAACAATCTTACTATCTGAGTATTTGTTAGATTAGCCACTTAAGTCCCCCTGGGGTAAATTCCCATGCATCGATTTAGGACGAAATGCAGGGACACAGATCCGTCTTACAGACGAGCATTCGGATAGGCAAATGAAAACGCTGGTTAACTTATAATGGTAATGTCGAAGACAATCTTACTCTCTGAGTATTTGTTAGATTAGCCACTTAAGTCCCCCTGGGGGTAAATTCCCATGCATCGATTCGGACGAAATTCGGGACACAGATCCGTTTTAATATGAGCATTCGGATAGGCAAATGAAAGCGCTTGGTAACTTATAATCATGGTGTCGAAACAATCTACTATCTGAGTATTTGTTAGATTAGCCACTTAAGTCCCCCTGGGGTAAATTCCCATGCTTCGATTCGGACGAAATTCGGGACACGATCCGTTTTAAGATGCACATTCGGATAGGCAAATGAAAGCAGCTGGTAACTTATACATGGGATGTCGAAACAATCTTACCTATCTGAGTATTTTTTGATTAGCCACTTAAGTCCCCTGGGGGTAAATTCCCATGCATCGATTCGGACGAAATTCGGGACA
>JACCIE010000408.1:0-12166 GCA_018906755.1 Sycophaga agraensis
TTTATTTGTTTTTTTTGTGTTTTTTACTTCAATCTTTTTCATTTTTGGTTATTTTGTTAATTTTTTTTTTTTTCTATTTCTGTCTTTTCTGTTTACTATCCTTTGTTAATTTGGTACGATTGGGGGCGGGCGGGGGGGGAGGGAGGGGAGGGGAGAGGGGGAGGGGGAGAGGGGGGAATAGAGGGGGGGGGGTGGGAAGGGGCAGGGTGGGGGCGCTTATTTTTATTTTCTTTATTTTTTTTTATATTTTTTTTTGTCTTTATATTTCGACAGGGAGGCACAATGGATGAGAGAAAAATGACTAATATATGTCCCAGCTCCTGATCCAGTCAATTTCTACCCTAAAACCGCAGAATTCTGAAAGTCTTTATATTTCGCCAGTGAGGAACAATGGATGGGAGAAGAATAAATAATGTATGTCCCAGCTCCTGATCCAGTCAATTTCTAGCCCAAAACCCCAGAATTCTGAAAGTCTTTATATTTCGTCAGAAAGGAACAATGGATGAGAGAAAAAGGAATAATGTATGTCGCAGGTCCTGATCCAGTTAATTTCTAGCCTAAAGCCCCAGAATTCTGAAAGTCTGTTATATTTCGCCAGCGAGGAGCCATGCTTGAGAGAAAAATGAAGAATGTTTGTCGCAGGTCCTGATCCAGTCAATTTCTAGCCTAAAACCCCACAAATCATAATGGTTATTTATTTCGCCAGGGAGGAACAATGGACGAGAAGAATAAATAATGTATGTCCCAGGTCCTGATCCAGTAAATTTCTAGCCTAAAATCCAAGAATTCTGAAAGTCGTTATATTTCGCCAGCGAGGAGCCAATGCTTGAGAGAAAAATGAAGAATGTTTGTCGCAGGTCCTGATCCAGTCAATTTCTAGCCTAAAATCCCACAAATCATAATGGTTATTTATTTCGCCAGGGAGGAACAATGGATGGAGAAGAATAAATAATGTATGTCCCAGCTCCTGATCCAGTCAATTTCTAGCCCAAAACCTCCAGAATTCTGAAAGTCTTTATATTTCGTCAGAAAGGAACAATGGATGAGAGAAAAAGGAATAAAGTATGTCGCAGGTCCTGATCCAGTTAATTTCTAGCCTAAAATCCCAAGAATTCTGAAAGTCTTTATATTTCGCCAGCGAGGAACCATGCTTGAGAGAAAAATGAATAATGTATGTCCCAGGTCCTGATCCCAGTCAATTTCTAGCCTAAAACCCCACAAATCATAATGGCTATTTATTTCGCCAGGGAGGAACGATGGATGAGATAAAAAGGAATAATGTATGTCCCAGGTCCTGATCCAGTCAATTTCTAGCCTAAAATCCCAGAATTCTGAAAGTCTTTATATTTCGCCAGCGAGGAACCATGCTTGAGATAAAAAGGAATAATGTATGTCCCAGGTCCTGATCCAGTCAATTTCTAGCCTAAAATCCCAGAATTCTGAAAGTCTTTATATTTCGCCAGCGAGGAACAATGGATGAGATAAAAAGGAATAATGTATGTCCCAGGTCCTGATCCAGTCAATTTCTAGCCTAAAATCCGAGAATTCTGAAAGTCTTTATATTTCGCCAGCGAGGAACCATGCTTGAGATAAAAAGGAATAATGTATGTCCCAGGTCCTGATCCAGTCAATTTCTAGCCTAAAATCCCAGAATTCTGAAAGTCTTTATATTTCGTCAGCGAGGAACAATGGATGAGAGAAGAATAAATAATGTATGTCCCAGGTCCTGATCCCAGTCAATTTCTAGCCTAAAACCCCACAAATCATAATGGCTATTTATTTCGCCAGGGAGCAACGATGGATAAGATAAAAAGGAATAATGTATGTTCCAGGTCCTGATCCAGTCAATTTCTAGCCTAAAATCCCAGAATTCTGAAAGTCTTTATATTTCGACAGGGAGGAACAATGGATGAGAGAAAAATGAAGAATGTTTGTCGCAGGTCCTGATCCAGTCAATTTCTAGCCTAAAATCCCAGAATTCTGAAAGTCTTTATATTTCGCCAGTGAGGAACAATGGATGGGAGAAGAATAAATAATGTATGTCCCAGCTCCTGATCCAGTCAATTTCTAGCCCAAAACCTCAGAATTCTGAAAGTCTTTATATTTCGTCAGAAAGGAACAATGGATGAGAGAAAAAGGAATAATGTATGTGGCAGGTCCTGATCCAGTTAATTTCTAGCCTAAAGCCCCAGAATTCTGAAAGTCTTTATATTTCGCCAGCGAGGAGCCATGCTTGAGAGAAAAATGAATAATGTTTGCTGCAGGTCCTGATCCAGTCAATTTCTAGCCTAAAACCCCACAAATCATAATGGCTATTTATTTCGCCAGGGAGGAACGATGGATGAGATAAAAAGGAATAATGTATGTTCCAGGTCCTGATCCAGTCAATTTCTAGCCTAAAATCCGAGAATTCTGAAAGTGTTTATATTTCGCCAGCGAGGAGCCATGCTTGAGAGAAAAATGAATAATGTTTGTCGCAGGTCCTGATCCAGTCAATTTCTAGCCTAAAATCCGAGAATTCTGAAAGTCTTTATATTTCGTCAGGAAGGAACAATGGATGAGAGAAAAAGGAATAATGTATGTCCCAGGTCCTGATCCAGTCAATTTCTAGCCTAAAATCCGAGAATTCTGAAAGTGTTTATATTTCGCCAGCGAGGAGCCATGCTTGAGAGAAAAATGAATAATGTTTGTCGCAGGTCCTGATCCAGTCAATTTCTAGCCTAAAATCCCAGAATTCTGAAAGTCTTTATATTTCGCCAGCGAGGAGCCATGCTTGAGAGAAAAATGAATAATGTTTGTCCCAGGTCCTGATCCAGTCAATTTCTAGCCTAAAACCCCACAAATCATAATGGCTATTTATTTCGCCAGGGAGCAACGATGGATAAGATAAAAAGGAATAATGTATGTTCCAGGTCCTGATCCAGTCAATTTCTAGCCTAAAACCCCAGAATTTATAATGACTATTTATTTCGCCAGGGAGGAACAATGGATAGTCCAAAAAGGAATAATGTATGTCCCAGGTCCTGATCCAGTCAATTTCTAGCCTAAAACCCCACAAATCATAATGGCTATTTATTTCGCCAGGGAGCAACGATGGATGAGATAAAAAGGAATAATGTATGTCCCAGGTCCTGATCCAGTCAATTTCTAGCCTAAAATCCGAGAATTCTGAAAGTCTTTATATTTCGCCAGCGAGGAACAATGGATGAGAGAAGAATAAATAATGTATGTCCCAGGTCCTGATCCAGTCAATTTCTAGCCTAAAACCCCAGAATTCATAATGGCTATTTATTTCGCCAGGGAGGAACAATGGATGAGAGAAAAAGGAATAATGTATGTCCCAGGTCCTGATCCAGTCAATTTCTAGCCTAAAATCCCAGAATTCTGAAAGTCTTTATATTTCGCCAGCGAGGAACAATGTATGAGAGAAGAATAAATAATGTATGTCCCAGGTCCTGATCCAGTCAATTTCTAGCCTAAAACCCCAGAATTCTGAAAGTCTTTATATTTCGCCAGCGAGGAACAATGTATGAGAGAAGAATAAATAATGTATGTCCCAGGTCCTGATCCAGTCAATTTCTAGCCTAAAATCCCAGAATTCTGAAAGTCTTTATATTTCGCCAGCGAGGAACAATGGATGAGAGAAAAATAAATAATGTATGTCCCAGGTCCTGATCCAGTCAATTTCTAGCCTAAAATCCCAGAATTCTGAAAGTCTTTATATTTCGCCAGCGAGGAACCATGCTTGAGATAAAAAGGAATAATGTATGTCCCAGGTCCTGATCCAGTTAATTTCTAGCCTAAAATCCCAGAATTCTGAAAGTCTTTATATTTCGCCAGCGAGGAACAATGTATGAGAGAAGAATAAATAATGTATGTCCCAGGTCCTGATCCAGTCAATTTCTAGCCTAAAACCCCAGAATTCTGAAAGTCTTTATATTTCGTCAGATAGGAACAATGGATGAGAGAAAAATAAATAATGTATGTTCCAGGTCCTGATCCAGTTAATTTCTAGCCTAAAATCCCAGAATTCTGAAAGTCTTTATATTTCGACAGGGAGGCACAATGGATGAGAGAAAAATGACTAATATATGTCCCAGGTCCTCATCCAGTCAATTTCTACCCTAAAACCGCAGAATTCTGAAAGTCTTTATATTTCGCCAGCGAGGAACAATGGATGGGAGAAGAATAAATAATGTATGTCCCAGGTCCTGATCCAGTCAATTTCTAGCCTAAAACCCCAGAATTCTGAAAGTCTTTATATTTCGCCAGCGAGGAACACTGGATGGAGAAAAATAAATAATGTATGTCGCAGGTCCTGATCCAGTTAATTTCTAGCCTAAAATCCCAGCATTCTGAAAGTCTTTATATTTTTTTGCCAGCGAGGAACCATGCTTGAGATAAAAAGGAATAATGTATGTCCCAGATCCTGATCCAGTTAATTTCTAGCCTAAAACCCCAGAATTCTGAAACACTTTATATTTCGCCAGCGAGGAACACTGTATGAGAGAAGAATAAATAATGTATGTCATGTTCTTCCAGTCAATTTCTAACATAAAACTCTAGAATTCTAAAAGTCTTTATATTTCGTCCTGGATTAATGTATGTCCAGGTCCTGATCCAGTTAATTTCTAGCCTAAAATCCCAGAATTCTGAAAGTCTTTATATTTCGCCAGCGAGGAACAATGGATGAGAGAAAAATGAATAATGTATGTCCCAGGTCCTGATCCAGTCAATTTCTAGCCTAAAATCCCAGAATTCTGAAAGTCTTTATATTTCGTCAGAAAGGAACAATGGATGAGAGAAGAATAAATAATGTATGTCCCAGGTCCTGATCCAGTCAATTTCTAGCCTAAAACCCCAGAATTCATAAAGTCTTTGTATTTCGACAGCGAGGAACAATGTATGAGAGAAGAATAAATAATGTATGTCCCAGGTCCTGATCCAGTCAATTTCTAGCCTAAAACCCCAGAATTCTGAAAGTCTTTATATTTCGTCAGAAAGGAACAATGGATGAGAGAAAAAGGAATAATGTATGTCCCAGGTCCTGATCCAGTCAATTTCTAGCCTAAAATCCCAGAATTCTGAAAGTCTTTATATTTCGCCAGCGAGGAACAATGTATGAGAGAAGAATAAATAATGTATGTCCCAGGTCCTGATCCAGTCAATTTCTAGCCTAAAACCCCAGAATTCATAAAGTCTTTGTATTTCGACAGCGAGGAACAATGTATGAGAGAAGAATAAATAATGTATGTCCCAGGTCCTGATCCAGTCAATTTCTAGCCTAAAACCCCAGAATTCTGAAAGTCTTTATATTTCGCCAGCGAGGAACAATGGATGAGAGAAGAATAAATAATGTATGTCCGGTCCAGGTCCTGATCCAGTCAATTTCTAGCCTAAAATCCCAGAATTCTGAAAGTCTTTATATTTCGACAGCGAGGAACAATGTATGAGAGAAGAATAAATAATGTATGTCCCAGGTTCTGATCCAGACAATTTTCTAGCCGAAAATCCCCAGAATTCTAAAGTCTTTATATTTCGTCAGAAAGGAACAATGGATGAGAGAAGAATAAATAATGTATGTCCCAGGTCCTGATCCAGTCAATTTCTAGCCTAAAATCCCAGAATTCTGAAAGTCTTTATATTTCGCCAGCGAGGAACAATGGATGAGAGAAAAAGGAATAAATAATGTATGTCCAGGTCCTGATCCAGTTAATTTCTAGCCTAAAATCCCAGAATTCTGAAAGTCTTTATATTTCGCTAGCGAGGAACCATGCTTGAGATAAAAAGGAATAATGTATGTCCCAGGTCCTGATCCAGTTAATTTCTAGCCTAAAATCCCAGAATTCTGAAAGTCTTTATATTTCGCCAGCGAGGAACAATGGATGAGAGAAAAATAAATAATGTATGTCCCAGGTCCTGATCCAGTTAATTTCTAGCCTAAAATCCCAGAATTCTGAAAGTCTTTATATTTCGTCAGAAAGGAACAATGGATGAGAGAAAAATAAATAATGTATGTCCCAGGTCCTGATCCAGTTAATTTCTAGCCTAAATCCCAGAATTCTGAAAGTCTTTATATTTCGACAGGGAGGAACAATGGATGAGAAGAAGAATAAATAATGTATGTCCCAGGTCCTGATCCAGTTAATTTCTAGCCTAAAATCCCAGAATTCTGAAAGTCTTTATATTTCGTCCAGAGAAAGGAACAATGGATGAGAGAAGAATAAATAATGTATGTCCCAGGTCCTGATCCAGTCAATTTCTAGCCTAAAACCCCAGAATTCTGAAAGTCTTTATATTTCGTCAGAAAGGAACAATGGATGAGAGAAAAAGGAATAATGTATGTCGCAGGTCCTGATCCAGTCAATTTCTAGCCTAAAATCCCAGAATTCTGAAAGTCTTTATATTTCGCTAGCGAGGAACCATGCTTGAGATAAAAAGGAATAATGTATGTCCCAGGTCCTGATCCAGTTAATTTCTAGCCTAAAATCCCAGAATTCTGAAAGTCTTTGTATTTCGACAGCGAGGAACAATGTATGAGAGAAGAATAAATAATGTATGTCCCAGGTCCTGATCCAGTCAATTTCTAGCCTAAAACCCCAGAATTCTGAAAGTCTTTATATTTCGCCAGCGAGGAACAATGTATGAGAGAAGAATAAATAATGTATGTCCCAGGTCCTGATCCAGTTAATTTCTAGCCTAAAACCCAGAATTCTGAAAGTCTTTATATTTCGCCAGCGAGGAACAATGGATGAGAGAAGAATAAATAATGTATGTCCCAGGTCCTGATCCAGTCAATTTCTAGCCTAAAACCCAGAATTCTGAAAGTCTTTATATTTCGCCAGCGAGGAACAATGTATGAGAGAAGAATAAATAATGTATGTCCCAGGTCCTGATCCAGTTAATTTCTAGCCTAAAATCCCCAGAATTCTGAAACTTTTATTTCGCCAGGGAGGAACAATGGATGAAGATAAAAAAAGGAATAATGTATGTTCCAGGTCCTGATCCAGTTAATTTCTAGCCTAAAATCCGATAAGAATTCTGAAACAATGTGGGAGAAGAATAAATAATGTATGTCTTGATCCAGTATTTCGCCCAAAACCTCAGAATTCTGAAAGTCTTTATATTTCGAAAAGGAACAATGGATGAGACAAAAAGGAATAATGTATGTTCCAGGTCCTGATCCAGTTAATTTCTAGCCTAAAATCCCAGAATTCTGAAAGTCTTTATATTTCGCCAGCAAGGAGCCATGCTTGAGAGAAAAATGAATAATGTTTGCCGCAGGTCCTGATCCAGTCAATTTCTAGCCTAAAACCCCACAAATCATAATGGCTATTTATTTCGCCAGGGAGCAGCGATGGATAAGTTAAAAAGGAATAATGTATGTTCCAGGTCCTGATCCAGTCAATTTCTAGCCTAAAATCCGAGAATTCTGAAAGTTTATATTTCGCCAGCGAGGAGCCATGCTTCTTGATTTTTCTAGAAAAAGGAATAATGTTTGATCCCAGGTCCTGACCCAGTCAATTTCTAGCCTAAAATCCGAGAATTCTGAAAGTCTTTCTATTTCGTCAGGAAGGAACAATGGATGAGACAAAAAGGAATAATGTATGTCCCAGGTCCTGATCCAGTCAATTTCTAGCCTAAAATCCGAGAATTCTGAAAGTGTTTATATTTCGCCAGCGAGGAGCCATGCTTGAGAGAAAAATGAATAATGTTTGCCGCAGGTCCTGATCCAGTCAATTTCTAGCCTAAAATCCCAGATTTCTGAAAGTCTTTATATTTCGCCAGCGAGGAGCCATGCTTGAGAGAAAAATGAAGAATGTTTGTCCCAGGTCCTGATCCAGTCAATTTCTAGCCTAAAACCCCACAAATCATAATGGCTATTTATTTCGCCAGGGAGCAACGATGGATAAGATAAAAAGGAATAATGTTTGTCGCAGGTCTTGATCCAGTCAATTTCTAGCCTAAAACCCCAGAATTTATAATGACTATTTATTTCGTCAGGGAGGATCAATGAATAGTCCAAAAATGAATAATGCATGTCCCAGGTCCTGATCCAGTCAATTTCTAGCCTAAAACCCCACAAATCATAATGGCTATTTATTTCGCCAGGGAGCAACGATGGATAAGATAAAAAGGAATAATGTATGTTCCAGGTCCTGATCCAGTCAATTTCTAGCCTAAAATCCGAGAATTCTGAAAGTCTTTATATTTCGTCAGCAAGGAACAATGGACGAGAGAAGAATAAATAATGTATGTCCCAGGTCCTGATCCAGTCAATTTCTAGCCTAAAACCCCACAAATCATAATGGCTATTTATTTCGCCAGGGAGCAACGATGGATAAGATAAAAAGGAATAATGTATGTTCCAGGTCCTGATCCAGTCAATTTCTAGCCTAAAACCTGAGAATTCTGAAAGTCTTTATATTTCGTCAGGAAGGAACAATGGATGAGAGAAAAAGGAATAATGTATGTCGCGGTCCTGTTCCAGTCAATTTCTAGCCTAAAATCCCAGCATTCTAAAAGTCTTTATATTTCGTCAGAGAGGCACATGGATGAGAGAAAAATGACTAATATATGTCCCATGTTCTGATCCAGTCAATTTTTAGCCTAAAACCCCACAATTCATAATGGCTATTTATTTCGCCAGCGAGGAACAATGGACGAGAGAAGAATAAATAATGTATGTACCACGTCCTGATCCAGTCAATTTTTAGCCTAAAACCCCACAAATCATAATGGCTATTTATTTCGCCAGGAAGGATCAATGGATGAGAGAAAAAGGAATAATGTATGTTCCAGGTCCTGATCCAGTCAATTTCTAGCCTAAAACCCCAGAATTCTGAAAGTCTTTATATTTCGTATATGTATGTCCCAGCTCCTGATCCAGTCAATTTCTAGCCTGAAATCCCAGCATTCTGAAAGTCTTTATATTTCGCCAGCGAGGAACCATGCTTGAGATAAAAAGGAATAATGTATGTCCCAGGTCCTGATCCAGTCAATTTCTAGCCTAAAACCCCAGAATTCTGAAAGTCTTTGTATTTCGACAGCGAGGAACAATGTATGAGAGAAGAATAAATAATGTATGTCCCATGTTCTGATCCAGTCAATTTCTAGCCTAAAATCCCAGCATTCTGAAAGTCTTTATATTTCGCCAGCGAGGAACCATGCTTGAGATAAAAAGGAATAATGTATGTCCCAGGTCCTGATCCAGTCAATTTCTAGCCTAAAACCCCAGAATTCTGAAAGTCTTTATATTTCGCCAGCGAGGAACAATGGATGAGAGAAAAATAAATAATGTATGTCCCGGTCCTGATCCAGTCAATTTCTAGCCTAAAATCCCAGAATTCTGAAAGTCTTTATATTTCGACAGGGAGGCACAATGGATGAGAGAAAAATGACTAATATATGTCCCAGCTCCTGATCCAGTCAATTTCTACCCTAAAACCGCAGAATTCTGAAAGTCTTTATATTTCGCCAGTGAGGAACAATGGATGGGAGAAGAATAAATAATGTATGTCCCAGCTCCTGATCCAGTCAATTTCTAGCCCAAAACCCCAGAATTCTGAAAGTCTTTATATTTCGTCAGAAAGGAACAATGGATGAGAGAAAAAGGAATAATGTATGTCGCAGGTCCTGATCCAGTTAATTTCTAGCCTAAAATCCCAGAATTCTGAAAGTATTTATATTTCGCCAGCGAGGAACAATGTATGAGAGAAGAATAAATAATGCATGTCCCAGGTTCTGAGCCAGTCAATTTTTAGCCTAAAACCCCACAATTCATAAAGTCTTTGTATTTCGACAGCGAGGAACAATGTATGAGACAAGAATAAATAATGCATGTCCCAGGTTCTGATCAACTCAATTTCTAGCCTAAAACCCCAGAATTCTGAAAGTCTTTATATTTCGTCAGAAAGGAACAATGGATGAGAGAAGAATAAATAATGTATGTCCCAGGTCCTGATCCAGTCAATTTCTAGCCTAAAACCCCAGAATTCTGAAAGTCTTTATATTTCGTCAGAAAGGAACAATGGATGAGAGAAGAATAAATAATGTATGTCCCAGGTCCTGATCCAGTCAATTTCTAGCCTAAAACCCCAGAATTCTGAAAGTCTTTATATTTCGTCAGAAAGGAACAATGGATGAGAGAAAAAGGAATAATGTATGTCCCAGGTCCTGATCCAGTTAATTTCTAGCCTAAAATCCCAGAATTCTGAAAGTCTTTATATTTCGCCAGCGAGGAACAATGTATGAGAGAAGAATAAATAATGCATGTCCCAGGTTCTGATCCAGTCAATTTTTAGCCTAAAACCCCACAATTCATAAAGTCTTTGTATTTCGACAGCGAGGAACAATGTATGAGAGAAGAATAAATAATGCATGTCCCAGGTTCTGATCAAGTCAATTTCTAGCCTAAAACCCCAGAATTCTGAAAGTCTTTATATTTCGTCAGAAAGGAACAATGGATGAGAGAAGAATAAATAATGTATGTCCCAGGTCCTGATCCAGTCAATTTCTAGCCTAAAACCCCAGAATTCTGAAAGTCTTTATATTTCGTCAGAAAGGAACAATGTATGAGAGAAGAATAAATAATGTATGTCCCAGGTTCTGATCCAGTCAATTTCTAGCCTAAAACCCCAGAATTCTGAAAGTCTTTATATTTCGTCAGAAAGGAACAATGTATGAGAGAAGAATAAATAATGTATGTCCCAGGTTCTGATCCAGTCAATTTCTAGCCTAAAATCCCAGAATTCTGAAAGTCTTTATATTTCGACAGCGAGGAACAATGTATGAGAGAAGAATAAATAATGTATGTCCCATGTTCTGATCCAGTCAATTTCTAGCCGAAAATCCGAGAATTCTGAAAGTCTTTATATTTCGCAAACGAGGAACCATGCTTGAGATAAAAAGGAATAATGTATGTCCCAGGTCCTGATCCAGTTAATTTCTAGCCTAAAATCCAAGAATTCTGAAAGTCTTTATATTTCGCCAGCGAGAAACAATGGATGAGAGAAGAATTAATAATGTATGTCCCATGTTCTGATCCAGTCAATTTCTAGCCTAAAACCCCAGAATTCTGAAATTCTTTATATTTCGCCAGCGAGGAACAATGGATGAGAGAAAAATAAATAATGTATGTCGCGGTCCTGTTCCAGTCAATTTCTAGCCTAAAATCCCAGCATTCTGAAAGTCTTTATATTTCGACAGGGAGGCACAATGGATGAGAGAAAAATGACTAATATATGTCCCAGCTCCTGATCCAGTCAATTTCTACCCTAAAACCGCAGAATTCTGAAAGTCTTTATATTTCGCCAGTGAGGAACAATGGATGGGAGAAGAATAAATAATGTATGTCCCAGCTCCTGATCCAGTCAATTTCTAGCCCAAAACCCCAGAATTCTGAAAGTCTTTATATTTCGTCAGAAAGGAACAATGGATGAGAGAAAAAGGAATAATGTATGTCGCAGGTCCTGATCCAGTTAATTTCTAGCCTAAAGCCCCAGAATTCTGAAAGTCTTTATATTTCGCCAGCGAGGAGCCATGCTTGAGAGAAAAATGAATAATGTTTGCCGCAGGTCCTGATCCAGTCAATTTCTAGCCTAAAACCCCACAAATCATAATGGCTATTTATTTCGCCAGGGAGCAACGATGGATAAGATAAAAAGGAATAATGTATGTTCCAGGTCCTGATCCAGTCAATTTCTAGCCTAAAATCCGAGAATTCTGAAAGTCTTTATATTTCGTCAGGAAGGAACAATGGATGAGAGAAAAAGGAATAATGTATGTCCCAGGTCCTGATCCAGTCAATTTCTAGCCTAAAATCCGAGAATTCTGAAAGTGTTTATATTTCGCCAGCGAGGAGCCATGCTTGAGAGAAAAATGAATAATGTTTGTCGCAGGTCCTGATCCAGTCAATTTCTAGCCTAAAATCCCAGAATTCTGAAAGTCTTTATATTTCGCCAGCGAGGAGCCATGCTTGAGAGAAAAATGAATAATGTATGTCCCAGGTCCTGATCCAGTCAATTTCTAGCCTAAAACCCCACAAATCATAATGGCTATTTATTTCGCCAGGGAGCAACGATGGATAAGATAAAAGGAATAATGTTTGTCGCAGGTCTTGATCCAGTCAATTTCTAGCCTAAAACCCCAGAATTTATAATGACTA
>JACCIE010000409.1:0-10880 GCA_018906755.1 Sycophaga agraensis
TCGCATCGCTAAAATTTAATAAACCTACAAAAGAACATAATCAGTAATTATAAATGTCACACAAAAATACATTCAATAATGCAAATTTATTAAAATACATAATGATACTGGGGGATATAGATATAGATATATAGTTACATTGACAGTTAAACTAAATGAATATAAACACATGCTAATTGTGCATGCGTTTCCATGGGTTTAAGTAATGAAGTTTCGCGATAGCTTTATTTCAAAAAATAGTAATCATTCGCACGAAGTCTAGTCAACAGTTGGGTTTAAAAATTAATTGTAGAATATTTTCTATGCTCTCCTTTCCTCCATCAGGATCTGTCATCTTATACATGAGATTCTCGTACGAAAGTAATTTTGTATCATAAAAACCGTCAGTTTTTAAAACAAATTGACGTTTCTTGCTTTTACGAGAAATGTATAAATTTTGGCAGTGCTTTAAACTAATTGAAGAAGACTGATATTACAACTTTTAAAGTATTATGTATGAATCTAATTTTCTATAATAAAAACCCTCAGTTTTTAAAACAAATTTACGGTTTACCTGAGATTCTCAAACGAAAGTGATTTTCTAGGCTAAAAATCTTTCAATTTTCAAAACAAATTTACGCTTCTTGCTATTACGACAAATGTATAATTTTTGGCAGTATTTTAAAGTAGTTGAAGATGACTCATATCATCACTTTTAAAGTATTGTGTATGGACCGAATCTTAACTAGTCGAATCAGGTCCAGAGGATAAATAATGCTCTAACTATAAAAGTTACCAATAAACTGTGTAGTATTATGAACACATAATCAGTAATCTTAAGTAGTCGTAAGAATTACTATGCTCATTATATTGCTCAAAGGATAATTATGATAAAAATAGATCGCAAATGTAATTGAGTATAAACGAAGAGCGATATGGACCGAATATAGTCAATCAGGTCCAAATAATTATCAGTACACATAGTCAGTAATTACACAAAAATACATTCAATATTGCAAATTTATTAAAATAGATAATGATACAGGGGATATAGATATAGATATATATTTACAGTAACAATTAAACTAAATGAGTATAAACACATGCTAATTGTGCATACGTTTCCATGGGTTTAAGTAATGAAGTTTCGCGATAGCTTTATTTCAAATAATAGTAATCATTCGCACGAAGTCTAGTCAAGAGTTGGGTTTAAAAATTAATTGTAGAATATTATTCTATTCTCTCCTTTCCTCCATCAGGATCTGTCATCTTATACCTAAGATTCTCAAAGGAAAGTAATTTTCTATGATAAAAATCTATCAATTTTTAAAACAAATTTACGGTTCTTGCTTTTACGACAAATGTATAATTATTGGCAGTATTTTAAACTAATTGAAGAGGACTCATATTACCACTTTTAAGGTATTATGTATGGATCCAATCTTAACTAGACGAATGAGGTGCAGAGGAAAAATAATGTATCGCTAAAATTTAATAAACCTACAAAAGAACATAATCAGTAATTATAAATGTCACAACAAAAATACATTCAATAATGCAAATTTATTAAAATAGATAATGATACTGGGGGATATAGATACAGATATATATTTACAGTAACAATTAAACTAAAAGAATATAAACACATGCTAATTGTGCATACGTTTCCATGGGTTTAAGTAATGAAGTTTCCCGATAGCTTTATTTCAAATAATAGTATTCATTCGCACGAAGTCTAGTCAAGAGTTGGGTTTAAAAATTAATTGTAGAATATTATGTATTCTCTCCTTTCCTCCATCAGGATCTGTCATCTTATACCTAAGATTCTCGTACGAAAGTAATTTTCTATGATTAAAATCTATCAATTTTCAAAACAAATTTACGGTTCTTGCTTTTACGGCAAATGTATAATTTTTGGCAGTGCTTTAAACTAATTAAGAGAGACTCATATCATCACTTTAAGGTATTATGTATGGATCCATTCTTAACTAGTCGAATGAGGTACAGAGGAAAAATAATGCATCGCTAAAATTTAATAAACGTACAAAAGAACATAATCAGTAATTATAAATGTCACACAAAAATACATTCAATAATGCAAATTTATTAAAATATATAATGATACAGGGGCGATATAGATACAATATAAATTTACAGTAACAATTAAACTAAATGAATATAAACACATGCTAATTGTGCATACGTTTCCATGGCTTTAAGTAATGAAATTTCGTGATAGCTTTATTTCAAATAATAGTAATCATTCGCACGAAGTCTAGTCAAGAGTTGGGTTTAAAAATTAACTGTAGAATATTTTCTATGCTCTCCTTTCCTCCATCAGGATCCGTGATTTTATACCTTAGATTCTGATATAAAAGTAATTCTAGAATATTTTCTATGATAAAAATCTATCAATTTTCAAAACAAATTTACGGTTCTTGCTTTTACGACAAATGTATAATTATTGGTAGTATTTAAACTAATTGAAGAGGACTCATATTACCACTTTTAAAGTATTGTGTATGGACCGAATCTTAACTAGTCGAATCAGGTCCAGAGGATAAATAATGCATCACAAAAATTTAATAAACGTACAAAAGAACATAATCAGTAATTATAAAAGTCACACAAAAATACATTCAATAATGCAAATTTATTAAAATACATAATGATACTGGGGGATATAGATATAGATATATAGTTACATTGACAATTAAACTAAATGAATATAAACACATGCTAATTGTGCTTGCGTTTCCATGGGTTTAAGTAATGAAGTTTCGCGATAGCTTTATTTCAAAAAATAGTAATCATTCGCACGAAGTCTAGTCAACAGTTGGGTTTAAAAATTAATTGTAGAATATTTTCTATGCTCTCCTTTCCTTCCATCAGGATCCGTGATTTTATACCTTAGATTCTCAAAGGAAAGTAATTTTCTATGATAAAAATCTATCAATTTTTAAAACAAATTTACGGTTCTTGCTTTTACGACAAATGTATAATTTTGGCAGTGCTTTAAACTAATTGAAGAGGACTCTAATTACCACGTTTAAAGTATTATGTATGAATCGAATCTTAAGTAGTCGTAATGAGGTGCAGCGGATAAATAATGCATCGCAAAAATTGAATAAACGTACAAAAGAACATAGTCAGTAATTATAAATGTCACACAAAAATACATTCAATATTGCAAATTTATTAAAATAGATAATGATACAGGGGGATATAGATACAGATATATATTTACAGTAACAATTAAACTAAATGAATATAAACACATGCTAATTGTGCATGCGTTTCCATGGGTTTAAGTAATGAAGTTTCGCGATAGCTTTATTTCAAAAAATAGTAATCATTCGCACGAAGTCTAGTCAACAGTTGGGTTTAAAAATTAATTGTAGAATATTTTCTATGCTCCCCTTTCCTCCATCAGGATCTGTCATCTTATACATGAGATTCTCGTACGAAAGTAATTTTGTATCATAAAAACCGTCAGTTTTTAAAACAAATTGACGTTTCTTGCTTTTACGAGAAATGTATAAATTTTGGCAGTGCTTTAAACTAATTGAAGAAGACTGATATTACAACTTTTAAAGTATTATGTATGAATCTAATTTTCTATAATAAAAACCCTCAGTTTTTAAAACAAATTTACGGTTTACCTGAGATTCTCAAACGAAAGTGATTTTCTAGGCTAAAAATCTTTCAATTTTCAAAACAAATTTACGGTTCTTGCTATTACGACAAATGTATAATTTTTGGCAGTATTTAAAGTAGTTGAAGATGACTCATATCATCACTTTTAAAGTATTGTGTATGGACCGAATCTTAACTAGTCGAATCAGGTCCAGAGCATAAATAATGCATCACAAAAATTTAATAAACGTACAAAAGAACATAATCAGTAACTATAAAAGTCACACAAAAATACATTCAATAATGCAAATTTATTAAAATAGATAATGATACTGGGGGATGTAGATATAGATATATATTTAAACTATATATTATACTATATACAATTAAACTAAATGAATATAAACACATGCTAATTGTGCACACGTTTCCATGGGTTTAAGTAATGAAGTTTCGCGTTAGCTTTATTTCAAATAATAGTAATCTTTCGGACGAAGTCTAGTCAAGAGTTGGGTTTAAAAATTAATTGTAGAATATTTTCTATGCTCTCCTTTCCTCCATTAGGATCCGTGATTTTATACCTTAGATTCTCAAAGGAAAGTAATTTTCTATGATAAAAATCTATCAATTTTTTAAAACAAATTTACGGTTCTTGCTTTTACGACAAATGTATAATTATTAGCAGTATTTTAAACTAATTGAAGAGGACTCATATTACCACTTTTAAGGTATTATGTATGGATCCAATCTTAACTAGACGAATGAGGTGCAGAGGAAAAATAATGTATCGCTAAAATTTAATAAACGTACAAAAGAACATAATCAGTAATTATAAATGTCACACAAAAATACATTCAATAATGCAAATTTATTAAAATAGATAATGATACTGGGGGATATAGATACAGATATATATTTACAGTAACAATTAAACTAAAAGAATATAAACACATGCTAATTGTGCATACGTTTCCATGGGTTTAAGTAATGAAGTTTCCCGATAGCTTTATTTCAAATAATAGTATTCATTCGCACGAAGTCTAGTCAAGAGTTGGGTTTAAAAATTAATTGTAGAATATTATGTATTCTCTCCTTTCCTCAATCAGGATCTGTCATCTTATACCTAAGATTCTCGTACGAAAGTAATTTTCTATGATTAAAATCTATCAATTTTCAAAACAAATTTACGGTTCTTGCTTTTACGGCAAATGTATAATTTTTGGCAGTGCTTTAAACTAATTGAAGAGGACTCATATCATCACTTTTAAGGTATTATGTATGGATCCATTCTTAACTAGTCGAATGAGGTACAGAGGAAAAATAATGCATCGCTAAAATTTAATAAACGTACAAAAGAACATAATCAGTAATTATAAATGTCACACAAAAATACATTCAATAATGCAAATTTATTAAAATATATAATGATACAGGGCGATATAGATATAAATATAAATTTACAGTAACAATTAAACTAAATGAATATAAACACATGCTAATTGTGCATACGTTTCCATGGCTTTAAGTAATGAAATTTCGTGATAGCTTTATTTCAAATAATAGTAATCATTCGCACGAAGTCTAGTCAAGAGTTGGGTTTAAAAATTAACTGTAGAATATTTTCTATGCTCTCCTTTCCTCCATCAGGATCCGTGATTTTATACCTTAGATTCTGATATAAAGTAATTCTAGAATATTTTCTATGATAAAAATCTATCAATTTTCAAAACAAATTTACGGTTCTTGCTTTTACGACAAATGTATAATTATTGGTAGTATTTTAAACTAATTGAAGAGGACTCATATTACCACTTTTAAAGTATTGTGTATGGACCGAATCTTAACTAGTCGAATCAGGTCCAGAGGATAAATAATGCATCACAAAAATTTAATAAACGTACAAAAGAACATAATCAGTAATTATAAAGTCACACAAAAATACATTCAATAATGCAAATTTATTAAAATACATAATGATACTGGGGGGATATAGATATAGATATATAGTTACATTGACAATTAAACTAAATGAATATAAACACATGCTAATTGTGCATACGTTTCCATGGGTTTAAGTAATGAAATTTCGTGATAGCTTTATTTCAAATAATAGTAATCATTCGCACGAAGTCTAGTCAAGAGTTGGGTTTAAAAATTAACTGTAGAATATTTTCTATGCTCTCCTTTCCTCCATCAGGATCCGTGATTTTATACCTTAGATTCTCAAAGGAAAGTAATTTTCTATGATAAAAATCTATCAATTTTAAAACAAATTTACGGTTCTTGCTTTTACGACAAATGTATAATTTTTGGCAGTGCTTTAAACTAATTGAAGAGGACTCTAATTACCACGTTTAAAGTATTATGTATGGAATCGAATCTTAAGTAGTCGTAATGAGGTGCCAGAGGATAAATAATGCATCGCAAAAATTTAATAAACGTACAAAAGAACATAAGTCAGTAATTATAAATGTCACACAAAAATACATTCAATATGCAAATTTATTAAAATAGATAATGATACGGGGGGATATAGATATAGATATATATTTACAGTAACAATTAAACTAAATGAATATAAACACATGCTAATTGTGCATGCGTTTCCATGGGTTTAAGTAATGAAGTTTCGCGATAGCTTTATTTCAAAAAATAGTAATCATTCGCACGAAGTCTAGTCAACAGTTGGGTTTAAAAATTAATTGTAGAATATTTTCTATGCTCTCCTTTCCTTCATCAGGATCCGTGATTTTATACCTTAGATTCTCAAAGGAAAGTAATTTTCTATGATAAAAATCTATCAATTTTTAAAACAAATTTACGGTTCTTGCTTTTACGACAAATGTATAATTTTTGGCAGTGCTTTAAACTAATTGAAGAGGACTCTAATTACCACGTTTAAAGTATTATGTATGAATCGAATCTTAACTAGTCGTATGAGGTGCAGCGGATAAATAATGCATCGCAAAAATTGAATAAACGTACAAAAGAACATAGTCAGTAATTATAAATGTCACACAAAAATACATTCAATATTGCAAATTTATTAAAATAGATAATGATACAGGGCGATATAGATATAAATATAAATTTACAGTAACAATTAAACTAAATGAATATAAACACATGCTAATTGTGCATACGTTTCCATGGGTTTAAGTAATGAAATTTCGTGATAGCTTTATTTCAAATAATAGTAATCATTCGCACGAAGTCTACTCAACAGTTGGCTTTAAAAATTAATTGTAGAATATTTTCTATGCTCTCCTTTCCTCCATTAGGATCCGTGATTTTATACCTTAGATTCTCAAAGGAAAGTAATTTTCTATGATAAAAATCTATCAATTTTTAAAACAAATTTACGGTTCTTGCTTTTACGACAAATGTATATTATTGGCAGTATTTTAAACTAATTGAAGAGGACTCATATTACCACTTTTAAGGTATTATGTATGGATCCAATCTTAACTAGACGAATGAGGTGCAGAGGAAAAATAATGTATCGCTAAAATTTAATAAACCTACAAAAGAACATAATCAGTAATTATAAATGTCACACAAAAATACATTCAATAATGCAATTTATTAAAATAGATAATGATACTGGGGGATATAGATACAGATATATATTTACAGTAACAATTAAACTAAAAGAATATAAACACATGCTAATTGTGCATACGTTTCCATGGGTTTGAAGTAATGAAGTTTCCCGATATCTTTATTTTCAAATAATAGTATTCATTCGCACGAAGTCTAGTCAAGAGTTGGGTTTTAAAAATTAATTGTAGAATATTATCTATTCTCTCCTTTCCTCCATCAGGATCTGTCATCTTATACCTAAGATTCTCGTACGAAAGTTAATTTCTATGATTAAAATCTATCAATTTTCAAAACAAATTTACGGTTCTTGCTTTTACGGCAAATGTATAATTTTTGGCAGTGCTTTAAACTAATTAAAGAGAACTCATATCATCACTTTTAAGGTATTATGTATGGATCCATTCTTAACTAGTCGAATGAGGTACAGAGGAAAAATAATGCATCGCTAAAATTTAATAAACGTACAAAAGAACATAATCAGTAATTATAAATGTCACACAAAAATACATTCAATAATGCAAATTTATTAAAATATATAATGATACAGGGCGATATAGATATAAATATAAATTTACAGTAACAATTAAACTAAATGAATATAAACACATGCTAATTGTGCATACGTTTCCATGGCTTTAAGTAATGAAATTTCGTGATAGCTTTATTTCAAATAATAGTAATCATTCGCACGAAGTCTAGTCAAGAGTTGGGTTTAAAAATTAACTGTAGAATATTTTCTATGCTCTCCTTTCCTCCATCAGGATCCGTGATTTTATACCTTAGATTCTGATATAAAAGTAATTCTAGAATATTTTCTATGATAAAAATCTATCAATTTTCAAAACAAATTTACGGTTCTTGCTTTTACGACAAATGTATAATTATTGGTAGTATTTTAAACTAATTGAAGAGGACTCATATTACCACTTTTAAAGTATTGTGTATGGACCGAATCTTAACTAGTCGAATCAGGTCCAGAGGATAAATAATGCATCACAAAAATTTAATAAACGTACAAAAGAACATAATCAGTAATTATAAAAGTCACACAAAAATACATTCAATAATGCAAATTTATTAAAATACATAATGATACTGGGGGATATAGATATAGATATATAGTTACATTGACAATTAAACTAAATGAATATAAACACATGCTAATTGTGCATACGTTTCCATGGGTTTAAGTAATGAATTTCGTGATAGCTTTATTTCAAATAATAGTAATCATTCGCACGAAGTCTAGTCAAGAGTTGGGTTTAAAAATTAATTGTAGAATATTTTCTATGCTCTCCTTTCCTCCATCAGGATCCGTGATTTTATACCTTAGATTCTGATATAAAAGTAATTCTAGAATATTTCTATGATAAAAATCTATCAATTTTCAAAACAAATTTACGGTTCTTGCTTTTACGACAAATGTATAATTATTGGTAGTATTTTAAACTAATTGAAGAGGACTCATATTACCACTTTTAAGTATTGTGTATGGACCGAATCTTAACTAGTCGAATCAGGTCCAGAGGATAAATAATGCATCACAAAAATTTAATAAACGTACAAAAGAACATAATCAGTAATTATAAAAGTCACACAAAAATACATTCAATAATGCAAATTTATTAAAATACATAATGATACTGGGGGATATAGATATAGATATATAGTTACATTGACAATTAAACTAAATGAATATAAACACATGCTAATTGTGCTTGCGTTTCCATGGGTTTAAGTAATGAAGTTTCGCGATAGCTTTATTTCAAAAAATAGTAATCATTCGCACGAAGTCTAGTCAAGAGTTGGGTTTAAAAATTAATTGTAGAATATTTTCTATGCTCTCCTTTCCTTCATCAGGATCCGTGATTTTATACCTTAGATTCTCAAAGGAAAGTATTTTCTATGATAAAATCTATCAATTTTTAAAACAAATTTACGGTTCTTGCTTTTACGACAAATGTATAATTTTTGGCAGTGCTTTAAACTAATTGAAGAGGACTCTAATTACCACGTTTAAAGTATTATGTATGAATCGAATCTTAAGTAGTCGTATGAGGTGCAGCGATAAATAATGCATCGCAAAAATTGAATAAACGTACAAAAGAACATAGTCAGTAATTATAAATGTCACACAAAAATACATTCAATATTGCAAATTTATTAAAATAGATAATGATACAGGGGGATATAGATATAAGATATAATTTACAGTAACATTAAACTAAATGAATATAAACACATGCTAATTGTGCATACGTTTCCATGGGTTTAAGTAATGAAGTTTCGCGATAGCTTTATTTCAAATAATAGTAATCATTCGCACGAAGTCTAGTCAACAGTTGGGTTTAAAAATTAATTGTAGAATATTTTCTATGCTCTCCTTTCCTCCATCAGGATCCGTGTCATCTTTATACCTTAGATTCTCGTACGAAAGTAATTTTCTATGATAAAATCTATCAATTTTCAAAACAAATTTACGGTTCTTGCTTTTACGACAAATGTATAATTATTGGTGCTTTAGTATTTTAAACTAATTGACAGAGGACTCATATTACCACTTTTAAAGTATTGTGTATGGACCGAATCTTAACTAGTCGAATCAGGTCCAGAGGATAAATAATGCATCACAAAAATTTAATAAACGTACAAAAGAACATAATCAGTAATTATAAAAGTCACACAAAAATACATTCAATAATGCAAATTTATTAAAATAGATAATGATACTGGGGGATATAGATATAGATATATAGTTACATAACCCAGTAACAATTAAACTAAATGAGATATAAACACATGCTAATTGTGCATACGTTTCCATGGGTTTAAGTAATGAAGTTTCGCGATAGCTTTATTTCAAATAATAGTAATCATTCGCACGAAGTCTAGTCAAGAGTTGGGTTTAAAATTAATTGGAGAATATTATCTATTCTCTCCTTTCCTCCATCAGGATCTGTATCTTATACCTAAGATCTCGTACGAAAGTAATTTTCTATGATAAAAATCTATCAATTTCAAAACAAATTTACGGTTCTTGCTTTTACGGCAAATGTATAATTTTTGGCAGTGCTTTTAAACTAATTGAGAGGACTCATATCATCCACTTTTAGGTATTATGTATGGATCCAATTCTTAACTAGTTACGAATGAGGAGCAGAGGAAAAAATAATGCATCGCTAAAATTAATAAAACCTACCAAAAAGAACATAATCAGTAGTAATAAATGGCACACAAAATACATTCAATATTGCACAGGTATTAAATAGATAATGATACTGGGGGATATAGATACAGATATATATTTACAGTAACAAGTAAACTAAAAGATATAAACACATGCTAATTGTGCATACGTTTTCCATGGGTTTAAGTATGAAGTTTCGCGGATAGCTTTATTTCAAATAATAGTAATCATTCGCACGAAGTCTAGTCAAGAGTTGGGTTTAAAAATTAATTGTAGAATATTATGTATTCTCTCCTTTCCTCAATCAGGATCTGTCATCTTATACCTAAGATTCTCGTACGAAAGTAATTTTCTATGATTAAAATCTATCAATTTTCAAAACAAATTTACGGTTCTTGCTTTTACGGCAAATGTATAATTTTTGGCAGTGCTTTAAACTAATTGAAGAGGACTCATATCATCACTTTTAATTTTT
>JACCIE010000410.1:0-10514 GCA_018906755.1 Sycophaga agraensis
AATTCCATCGGATTGGATATTTCGGTCATGATTTGACAACAAGGGTTTGACTCGATTCCTTCTGGTGTTATAACGTGGCCTAAAAAATTACTTCTTTAATAATAGCTGCGACGAGTATCTCGTCGTGGTCGCCGCTACATGAGCGTGTGCTTAAAGACGCGATCTCGAGTCGGGTCCGGGGGGAGGGGCAACGGGAGGCGCGAGTTTCGGCGAGCCGCGGCAATTAGCGCGAGCGGCCGCGTCGTCTAATCAAGGAGGGAGGGCAATTAGACGCGCGATCGGCCCTCGATCCTTGCTTGATCGCACGATTTCAGCAGTGTGTCTCGGAACGCGGAATGGCCAGAGACTTATTGAGAGCGAGAGCGCGCCTCGTTTATCAATCATCTTAAGTCTACTTCTCTCAGTTTACATTATCTATCAGTCAGTTCACACTCATACACTCATATACACAATGAATGAAATGAATGTATGTACAATATAAAATGAAGGATGAATGCACACATACTCAAGATATATGCATACAACTAATTTAGGGCGCAAATCAAAACAAGATTATGAGGACGACTGTTTAGAGTAATCCGTTGTGATATTTCCCGACCCCTCAAATGCTCCATCAATAACCCCCTGAAGCGAGAAAGAGAGGATGCATTTCTTATGCAGAATGGCAGTCTGTTCCACAGATGAGCATCTTGAATAGAGAAAGATCTTGTTCAAACCGCTCTGACCGTGCGGTGACCACGTTACTATGGCCCTCTATGAAGGCGACTATCAGACAGAACTGGATAATATAGTCCAGCTGTCTGAGCTGTCACAGTGAGGCCCTTCTCCGGGAGTTGTTGCAGGGCCTGGTGAGCGGCTTATGGTCCGTGCGCACCGTGAACTCTCGTCCTTCGAGGAGGTGCTGAAAGTGTTTTAATATCCCCGAAAGACTGCGAGCAGTTCCCTATCGTACGAGCTGTATTTGGACTCGGTCGGTGAAAGCTTCCTGGAAAAGAACCCGAGATGCCTCCAGGTGCCGTCAATCAGTTGGTCTAGGGCTGCTCCTAAGCAGGAGGATGAGGCATCTGACGAGAATGAGAGAGGAGCTGTCCCTGCAGCGCTCGAAGGCTGCGTCCAGTTTGGGATCCAAGCGACCGGGCATACTGTCTCGCTTCCGCTGGTGTCTTTTTAGAAGATTCGAGAGGGGAGCCTGCGCCGATGCTCTGTGCGGAATCAATGATCGATAGTAGTTCAGGATGCTCAGGAACGGGACATTCGACTTTTGTTGTTAGGTGTAGATACTTTGGACAGAATGTCCCTGGTCAGGCTTATAAGCTGCTTATCTCTGTTGCTGATCGAAAAGACTCCTGGCACAATAGGCGTCTCCATGGACTGATCCGCCGCCGCAGTGAAATTTACATGTAGTTGGTTTTGAACACGTTTACACGTTGAGCACGTTTTGCACGTGTGTTGGTCAAAGTGCGAGCCAACGGATGCGGAGGACGTCTTCCATCGCTTTATTCCCGGCCAAGATGCGCATGTGGTATTAGAGCTGTGAGGGCTGATGGTCGCCGAGCTCGAGTTCGTGAACATTTTCTGCAGCTGGCGATCTACCGAATCTGTTAGCCGCTTGAAAATCCGCTGCTTGAGCAGCTCGTAGATTGCGGTCTCCCTGCTCAGCCCTGAGCAGGTCCACGATTTCGAACCATTTCCATGTCCGGGTCCAGCGCACTAACTGGCAGATGGTACTTGGTTTCATCGGCGCGAATTTGGTTTGCCTAGAAGACAGACTCGATCTAGTAAAACCATAGCTGCGGTTGCGCTCGCCAAAATGTAGAATTGGCGTGCTCGTTTTGCATCCTGTTGGGTTCGAACCTTACGGTGCGGTCGCGACACCCATGGTCGTCTCGAGAAGTGAGGCTCGAGCGGTGTTTGCTCCTTACCGTGGGTCGGCGATGAAGTGTGTAGCTATGACACACACGTGATGACAGCCTCGTGATCATGGCCGTTTAGCCGGAAGCAGCCATTTTGTGAGAGCCGCGAACAAAGAGCCTTCCACTGTGCTTGAGATAGGAAAAATTTCTTTAAATTGGGATCACCACTGTTCGAATCGTTCTGAGCGCAGGGTTTAAAGCCGAACAAGCGCTCCGCGGGAAAGGCGCTGGAAGAAAACTCAAAGTCTCTATGTTTCACAAATTCAAATTTACCGTTAGAATTAGTTAGATTTTTGTTGAAAAAATTCACTCCGACGTTTACGGACCCATAAACGTAGAGTCGCCTAATGGCACGCGCTTTTTCTTAATATTCAAAGACGAGAATACGGATTTTAGAAAAACATAGCTTGAAAAAAATGAGAAGCTTAATGAAGAACTAAACCAAGCTCAAGAAAACATACAACACGAAAACGAAGAAAATAATCGAGCACATCTCGAAATAGAACAAGCCGCTGAAAATGAAAACGTGCGAGAAGGTAGGCAGCTCAGAGATAGAAGGATTATAGCAGCACCTGACCGATACGGAATCCCTGTCGCGTTCTTGGTCGAAACAGAGCCATCGTCATACGAAGAAGCCGTGAAGAGTGATTCTGCATCGCAATGGAAGATGGCAATGAATGAGGAGATGCAAGCTTTAAAAGAAAACGGAACCTGGAGCCTTTGCCAATTACCTCCAGGAGAGAAATCCATTGGCTGCAAATGGATCTTTACAATCAAGAAAGACACAGCTGGTAATATAAGAAGGTATCAAGCGCAACTCGTTGCGAAGGGATTTCGGCAACGTGAGGGTATCGATTATTTTGATACGTTTGCACCTGTAGTTCGCTATGAGTCGATAAGGATTCTCCATGCCATAGCTGCTAGAGATGATCTAGAAAATTAAGAAATTCGACGTAAAAACAGCGTTCTTATTCGGAGAACTAGAAGAAGAGATTTACCTGCAGCAACCTCCGGGATATGTAAATGAAAATCAACCGACAGCAGTGCTTAAACTACACCGAAGCCTCTACGGATTAAAGCAATCACCCCGATGCTGGAATGAGAAATTTAATAAATTCTTAGCAGACGTTTTTAAAGACCTAGCATAAGTTTTCAAATATAGCAAAATGTAGAGTGTTTTTGGCTGTGTATGTTGATGATGGGTTGATAATGAGCCATAGTATGGATGCGATTGAGAGCGTGTTAATATTTTTAAAAGGTAATTTAAAAATTACAGTCGATCGCACCAACGAATTTTTAGGTATAGAAATCCAACGCGATCGCGAGAAACGCATGTTAAAAATTCATTAATCGGGATATATTAAAAAAATTTTAGAGCGATTTAACATGCAAAATGCTCATTTTTTGACTGTCCCCGCAGAATCAAATCCCAGTGTGCAAGAGCACACAGATGTAGATAATAGCGAAATACCGTACCGCGAAGCAATACGTTGCTTACTGCTTGCCGCCCGAGTTACTCGCCCTGATATTAAATATGCGTTTAATTACGCGAGTCAATATTTAGCGTGCTTTACGAAAGAACATTGGCAAGCTGTAAAAAGAATTTTTAGATTCTTAAATGGTACGCGCAACTACGGAATTGTTTACGGAAACAGTGGGAGTTTGCCTGATATTGCAGGTTTCACAGATGCCGATTATGCGGGTTGCAAAGATACGCGTAGATCTAGGAGTGGGTTTGTTTTTAAATTCAACAATGAGCCAGTATCATGGACCAGTCAACTTCAAAAGGTTGTTGCTGTCTCGACGACAGAGTCTGAATATATTGCCTTATTTCATGGGGTAAAAGAGGCTGTTTGGTTGCGCCGAATTTTAAATGAATTATATTTTCCCTGTAAAAGCATCAAGATCTTTGTAGACCATCAAGCAGCCATTAAAATTGCAGGTAATACCGATGAACATAAGCGTACCAAACACATCGACGTGAAATTTCATTTCATTCGTGATATTGTAAGCCGTGGTGATGTGAATATCGAATATGTACATACAAGTGAACAATTAGCGGATATTTTTACTAAAGCTCTATTAATGAAGCAGTTTAGTTACTTAAGATCTAAACTAAATGTAATCGATCACTCAAAATAAGTGGGAGTGTTGAATATGTCAATTTGTATTTTGGATGTAAGAAGTAGCATATTTGCCTTTAGTTTTATTATTCAGTTTTATTATACGCAGGAGGCTCGCACAATCATAAAGTATAGGGCCTCAAGAACTGATCGTTGATGCGGCGTAGTTTCCTTTAAAGCAATAAAAGCTCCGAGGAGGGATAATCCCTTCTCGATGCAGCGCACTGCATTTTTGGCGGAATATGATGTCTAGAGCGACGCCTTAGGCGCAGTTAGAGTGCAGACCTCCGAAGAGCGACCGCGTCACTCTTGGAGTGCTCTTCTATGTATATTGTTTGTCACTATAATTTAACTTTTTATTTCAATAAATATAGTTTTGTTTTTCTCTGCAACCTTTGTGTTTAATTTACTTATAGGCTTAAGGAAATTAATTCAATAATTTTGTCTTGAATCTCTTAAGGATATTGAGTTTTTAGCTATATTAGTATTCAACTGTTGTAAAGGATTCACATAATGCATGTTATTTCCCTTAGTATTCTCGCATACAACCATTTCGATAGCAGCATTGCAATCTTTTGGTATAACCACTAAGATTATTGTTGGTATTTACTGTCTGGAACATTCTTCTGCATATTCGACTAAAACATCATCATTATCTACCTCACAGTACTCACATTTCAGCACTAACTATTAATACATTACGAAATATATATTATGTAGATGATGCGAACTGAAGCGCGATCGACGAAATTCGACGTGTAATATATTTATTGTAAGCGCCGGACACTATGCTCCTTCACGCGTGAGCGGCGCCATGGGCTTGAACTGCAGGCCACGCTTATCGGCGCCCGTTTATTGCGTGCAGTAGAGAAAGAAATCGATTTTCGGGTAGAAAGGCATGTTCTGTAGAGCGACTCCACCAACGTCCTCCAGTGGCTGCGGTCAGAGCCTAAACAAGACCAGGTTTTCGTTCAAAACCGTATAAAGGAAATAAAGGGGATAACTACGATCTCGGAGTGGCGATGGGTGCCTTCGAACGAAAATCCAGCAGACCAAGCGACTCGAGGACGGTGTACGGAATATTGCGCGCAAAATACGTGGTACTGTGGCCCAACCTTTTTGAGGCAGCTCGAGAGCGAGTAGCCCGTCTCGCTATGTTACGCGGACGTGAAGGGGAAGCGATCGGCGTGACGACCGGGGAAACGGGCGTGGCCTACGCAAACGAATAGGTCAGAAAAACGGAGTCCCATGCTGCAAAGATTTCTTAAATGGCTTGGAATGCTCGCGCTAGCACGCAAAATGCCCAGGTCTTTCTACAATTTTAAGGGATGGCTGAGCGTTATCGATGTAGTCGCAGTAGCGAAAGCCGAAAATATTGGTTCCATGTAAATTAGGAGGAACATTTTGCGCGTGAGCTGCGAGCTCTATGGGCTGCGCAATCGGTCGATCCGCGAAGGCGGTCTTCACCCATTCCTTGATACGGATGGTATTATACGCGTCCGCGTACTCCGCAGTGTAGTGAACAATTACCTGGGCTGTAAGCTTCGGCGTGGAAAACCCCAAAGTCCGCGGATGGCAGACCTGCCAGCGGGGAGATTGGCTTACAGGCAGAAGCCGTTCACTCACTGCGGAGTCGACTATTTCGGTCCGATATTGGTAAAGGTTGGAAGACGCGGCGAGAAACGCTGGTGGGTATTATTCACGTGCATGACCATCCGGACAAGCCACCTAGAGGTCGCCCACAGCTTGACCGCGGGAAATGCGATCATCGTATTGTTGCGCATGTCGGGTCGTAGAGGTATGCCTTCATTCCTGACACCGAATCACTTTCTTATCGGCACTTCGTCGGGTCAGATGAAGTTAGGTGCATACGAGGCACGAATATTTCGACCAACGGAGCAGTGGCAGGCAACTCAGGCGCTCGCCGGCGCATTTTGGAGGCATTGGGTTCGCGAGTTCGCGCCAACATTGTTAGCGAGAAACCTCTAGCCGTGGGTGATTTCGTTTTAATACTAGATCATCAAGTGCCGCGAAATACATGACGAAGAAGCACGATAACGCAAATTTTTCCAGGCACGGACGGACAGGTTCGAGTCGCAAGAGTTCGCACACCCCATGGGGTGTTTAAACCGACCGACCCGCAAACTTATATTTCATGCGCCGCTCTCGCATGAAGGAGCGTAGTGTTCGGCGTCGGGCGAACGCTCTTGCGTGATGGAGTTTTCATGCCCGGCGCCGGGGAAGCCGCGAGATTCCGATCACGACGGAAGCGATCAGGTGTGCACCAGGAGAACAGGGCGCACAGGAATCAACCGCCTACCCGCAGTGAGCAAGGGGGTGGGGGTCCTCCTGTGTCCTCGTACCTTTTTTCCCCTGCGGGGGTGGAGTAGTGCGCGGGGGAGGATACCATCCCTGATGCCATCCGCTTTTCGTGGCCTCGTTGGTTAGGGGGGAGGCCAGATCCCCGCGATTTCGTGTAGATGCGCAAGACGCGAGCATACCTAGTCGAACTCCGCGCGACCATGGACCGAGAGCGCATTGAGCGCCGCGCGAACGGCTTGCGTGGCTAGCTCGGCAGCGAGCGCGCCACTAGCCTCACTGCTTTCGCTGAAAGCGCACAACTTCAACCTTCTATTTATTCGAGCTACATTAACATAATAAACAACAAAGAAAAAGAATGCATTTATTTCACCTTTCCCGTCACACAACAGTATAGTTATAGATTATGTATAAGCTTTAAACTATATTTAATGTTATCTTTATATTTGATTTCATAATGTAGAATATACAATATTATTTAAACCTTTTTTTCCTTTTCATTATCTGGAAGTGAAAATTTTGTAATTGCTGCTTTAATCACGTCTGATACTGAAATACTTTTACCCATGAATTTTTTGGAATCATCATTATGTTGAACAATTTTAAAGAAAAGCATTTTCTTTTAATTCTTCTATGTTTATATGATCTAAATTAATATAAAATGATAAAATTGAGTTATATTTTAATACATATGTATGTTACACTCCACTATCAGTCGGTAACCGATAAAACGTCTATTGATAAGAAAGGAATGGGTACCACTCTCGTTGCTTTCTTTACCACATAAGGAATCCAAAGATATGACAAAACGCATTCCTTCCCCCCTTCTCTCACCTTCATCTACAAAGCAGGTGTTGACGATGACGATGACTCCATGGCTATCTGACTTTGTACCGGCACACCGGCAGCCGAAAAATTGCAACAGAGGTGGAAGCTCTTCCAGGAACCGTACCGTCCCAGCCAAAACCAAATCAATACAAACAAAAACAATACCTTATCCACTCAACCAACAGAAAAACCTCCAAAATAAATATATTGGATAATTAAAAAACGGAACTAAACAAATTTGTACAATATATTATGACGAGTGGTCGTCCTCCTGGGATAAATAAAATAATTCATTAATAGATTTCACTAATACATACTTGAAATCGGGTGACGAGCAAGATAGGACATTGCATCGCTGCAGGTTAACAAACAATTAAACTTAATTCCCAGCTAATAACAAAATTTATTTGATTTGTTGAGGAAAACACTGGGGAGAATCAGCTGGTGACAGTAAACAGAGATAGCTGCAAGTAAGGTGCAAGTACATGGATGCGACTATAGGAAAATATGTCGAAGACCAATCAAATAGTCTCTTTTTGCTCACCAGGAGGCGAATAGTAATCCTCCCCAGGGATTAGAATTTAATAGAAATGTCGAGATTGTTCCGTCTTTGTCTTCTTTATCGTGATAATCTAAATATAGTTCTAGTATATATATGCCGTGCGTAGTTATTATTTTCCTTACCCGAATTTTTGGTATAGTCAAGTATTGGCTATTGAATAGAAAGAGAGAGAGAATAAAAGACGATTTTTGGAGGATAGTTTATTGATAACTATTAATTGATTTATGATAATAATTGATAAATTTTTATTAAATTATTTGGGATTTTTTTTTTATATTTTTGAGAATTTTGGTGGTGTTTTCTTTCTTCTTATGATATAGAAAAGTAACAAGCCTTTAAATAGTCGCGCGGCCGGATAATTGATGGTAACGCCCTCTTTTCTTAAATTGGCGGGAACAATAGTGTATTCTTGCTAAATGTACGAGACAAGGATAATACTATTGCCTAATATGCATAACAAAGATGCTAGATGGATTTTAGAGGGAAAATCGAGTTTCCGAGCCGGTGAAAAGCGGGACACACACTGACTTGTCACTCGTCGCCCGATCTCGAAAAAGGAAGGAACCATACTGAAAAGTCGAGGCTCAGACCATTTTATTTTCGGAGATTAGGAGTATATTCCAAAATAAATTAAAGAAGGTGCGTGGGCCGGGAACTTAGAGTTGTTTTATTGTTTAAAGTAGTATTATTTTCATTTGGCATTGCTGGTGAGTTTTTTTAGTTATTTTTGTACTGTCTTCTCTCTCTCTCTCTCTCTAATAGCCGGTGGACCAGAATTAGTGATATTTTCGAGATTAGTGAATTTCCTTTTAGCTCGGGATTTTCCTTTTTCAGGTTGATGCAGCTAAATCGAGATGTTGTATAGATTGTTTATTTTTTTTTTGAGATGTTCGTGATTTCCCGGGTATACAATTTAGTCGAGTCGAATTAAATTGTTAAATTTGATATCTCCGTGGATATCGGTTAAACGTCTTTTTGTTACACACCCGTATTGGAGAATTTGTAGAATCAATATATTTTTTTTTAATAAATGTTGTTATAAATTAAATTTAATTAACGGTGTAAGTTATTTCAATTGAACCCCCTTACATTGGTGAATTCGCAATTTGCACGCGACGCGCCTAGGGTAGAGGTGATCGGGAAAATAAAATTTAAAATTTGTATCTGTTTAAAGTTCAAATTATTTAAACTTTTTGTGATCCCACGTCACAAATGGCATCCCTTGTGGGGAATTGACTGTTTTTGTAGGTCGAGATATATTTTCTTGCAGGAGCAGCAGTTCCAGGAATTTTGGCAGAGAGAAAGAGAGAGAGTAGTTAGAATAATTTTTTTTTTTGTGTTATTATTGTAATTCCTCAATAATTATCGCGGTATGTACAACTTGTGAATTATTTGTGTATAATTTATTGTTTAGAACTTATTTGACAAATTCACGTTTTGGCGGCAAAACCGCCATTTTGTTGTTCTGTGGAGAGCCTTTTTCCCTCCCTTTAGTAGAAAGTCGGCCATTTTAGATAGGATTTAGAGTTTTAGCGCGTAATTATTGCAAGAGGAAATTATTCTTGATTTATTGTGTGAAGATTTTGAAGATTTTAAGAAGATTCATTCGCAGCGTTATCGAGATATTTCGCGAGTTTTTTTTTCAGCTCGCGAGTGTCGAGATATTTCGCGTTTTCAGCTCTACCATAAGATCCTCCTTTCATCACTTTCAAGAATATTTTTTTTTTTCTTTTCTTCTTTCGAGATATCCGATATTTGAAATTTATTCGCGGGTGTTGAAATTTTACCATTATCGAGATATTCGCGTGTGTCGAGATATTTCGGGTTTACAGAAACATCATACCAGAAGTATCACCAAATTACGAATAATAAGGATTCACGCGAGTGTCGAGATTTTTGCCGTTCAAATTAACCAATTTTCTTTTATTCGCGTGTGTCGAGATATTTCGGGTTTACAGAAACATCATACCAGAAGTATCACCAAATTACGAATAATAAGGATTCACGCGAGTGTCGAGATTTTGCCGTTCAAATTAACCAATTTTCTTTTATTCGCGTGTGTCGAGATATTTCGGGTTTACAGAAACATCATACCAGAAGTATCACCAAATTACGAATAATAAGGATTCACGCGAGTGTCGAGATTTTGCCGTTCAAATTAACCAATTTTTTTTTTTCTTCTTCGCGAGTGTCGAGATAATTATAATTTTCTAGGTTCTGATTTGCTACAAAAAAAAAAAAAAAAAAAAAATCGAGATACCATTTTTTTTTTCAAGACTCAAGAATTATAAGGGATTAACCAATGGAGACATAAAATATAGGAACATAAATAATTTTACGAAGGATTTTATCATTGGATTTATTTCTTATTAGGCAATATATTGTATTTAGTGGGTAAAATCCTTAGTAAGCGAATTGAGGTTAGTTATTTGGTAGGCTAGGCGTAATAAAGTGTAAAAGGATAGGGGGGAAAAAGGCCGACTTCCTCCACAGAATTAAATTTTTTTTTTTTTTGGTCCTTCCTATACGACTATTGACAAATTTTATTTTTTTTTTTTGTTCTTTCTTTGTTGACTGCGACAGTTTCCCAATTCGAGAGTTAGTGGTTAAATTTCTAATTCGAGATATTAAAAGTTATATTAAGTTGGTTTAGTTGGTGTAAATTTTTTTTATTTATTTTAGTGTTGGACACAAGTTTTTTTTTTGTGTTGTTTAACAGTTTTTTTTTTCCTGTAAAGTCGAGATAAATACATTAAAATACTTGGTTTT